>JANHFO010001991.1:0-10333 GCA_032468095.1 Pareas carinatus | reverse complement strand
TGTGTGTGTGTGTGTGAGAGAGAGAGAGAGAGAGAGAGAGAGAGAGAGAGAGAGAGAGAGAGAGAGAGAGAGAGAGAATTCACCCCCCTCCAGTTCTCCCTCTCCTCACTCCTCACTTTGAATTGTGCAACTTCTGACAAAAGAAACTCTGCCTTTTTTTCATCATATAAATTATTTTTGTTTAGAAAATAAAAAAAAGGGAGGGGGGGACTGAAGAGCCTATGAATCAATGGCACTGCACTTAGACCCCCAAATTGCTGTTTGGTTATTTAGATGGCTGCAAAAATCACACTGCATTGATTTTCTACCTTATGTGCTGAAAGGAGAAAGGCATCGGATAGGGATAGGAAGGAATGGAATGGGATGGAAAGGGAATGTTCTAGTATTTGAGGGTCCTGCCACAAAAAGGGGAGGGGGGTCAGACTATTCTGCAAAGCCCCGGAAGGCAGGAGAAGAAGCAACGGGCGGAAACTCATCAAGGAGAGAAGCAAACTGAAATTAAGGGGGAATTTCCCCAACAGTGAGGACGATGAACCAGTAGGCCAGGTTGTCTCTAGAGGTTGTGAGTCCATCGTCCCTGGAGGTTTTCAAGAAAAGCCTGGACAGCCACTGTGCAGGGGGCTGGACTAGAAGACCTCCAAGGGCCCTTCCGGCTCCATTCCGATCGATTGGAGATCACCGGCGTGGGGCATGTAAAAAAAGCGGAGAAAGGCAGCCAAGGGTTTCCAAAGGCGGAGTAAACGCTTCTCTGCTGCTCCGCCGTGCTCCGTTCGTAAAGTCGGAACCTGTTTCCAGGGCATTTACATGGGAGCACAGCGGCATGTCTGCAAAAGGCCAGAAAAATAAGATATAACGCAGGGCGGCAGGTAACGGCCGAGCTCTTGGCACCTCGGCGAACTGGCTATTATGGCAGCAATTGAGCGGTTCGAGATGCAAACGCTTCCCTTTGGAAGCGCTACCTTGAGCTAAAGGTTAGCCGGCCGCGGTGTCGGCGGGAGGCTTTGGAAGGGCTCTGCGGGCGTTGGCGTCCCTCAAAACGGCCACGGACAAGAGACCAAGGCGGACGGGCTCCGGGAAGTCACATTCCTCATTAACGCCTGCCGGGGAGGAGACGTCCGGGGGCGGGAATGGAGGCGGGGAGGAAATCACTGACTGTCGGGAAACAGCAAGGGGGCGATCTCAATCCATCAGGCTAGAACTGGACGGGGCCTTGGAGGTCTTCTAGTCCAACCCCCCTGCTCAAGCAGGAGACCCGATACCGGGGATGGCGAACCTGTGGCGCACGGGCCGCGGTGGGCACGCCAAGCCCCAGAGCTGAGCGTGCTCAGAAAGGAGTGGTGATGCCAGGCGGTGACGCCACGGGGCCTTGCGCATGCTCAGAAAGAGAGTGCCGGCGCCAGGGGATGACGTCACGGGCCGTGACTCGTTAGCCGTGACTCCTCCAGACACTCAAGTGCCTAAACGTCCGCCATCGCTGCCCTCGACCGTTTCAGACAGGTGGCTCTCCGGGCTCTTCTCGAAAACCTCCCAGGATGGAGCTCCCACCACTTCTGGAAACAACTTCTGTCCCACTGGTTGACTGTCCTCCCTGTTAGGAAGTTGGCTTCTCTCCTGGATGAGTCTCCATCCGTTGCTTCTTCTCCGGCCTTCGGGGGCTTTGGGGAATAGGTAGACCCCAAGCCCCTCAATCAATCAATCAGAATAGAGCTGGAAGGGACTTTGGAGGTCTTCTAGTCCATCCCCCTCCTCAAGCAGAAGATCTTATACCATTCCAGACAGGGGGCTGTCCGGTCTCATCTCAAACACCTCCAGGGATGGAGCACCCACAACTTCTGGTGGCAAGCAGTTCCTCTGGTTAATTGTTCTTCACTGTTAGGAAGTTTCTCCTTAATTCCAGTCTGCTTCTCTCCTTGATTGGTTTCCATCCGTTGCTTCCTGTCCTGCTTTCCGGTGCTTTGGAGAATAAGTGCTCCCCCTTCCTCTCTTCTTTCTGGCACATACTGGAACTCTGCTATCATCTCACCCCTAGTCCTTCAGTGCCATTATAACATCGAACGGTCTCTATCTAAATCAACTGTCGTAAGTCGAGGACTGCCTGTAAAGGGTGGGACCCGTTCCCCATTTCGGGGTACAGACACAAAAGAGGAGACGGGGAGAAAGAGAGGAAGAACGCTAGGAACGGAGTTTGGTGTGCAATTGGACTCCGCGCACCACATGTCGCAAATCTGTGCCGGGCCTGCCACAATAAAGCCTGTCGTATAATCAGCCACCGCTTATGTTTTTTCTCCCTCTGAGACCGTCAGCGCCGCATTGGAGAGAAAAATCTATTTTTATTTAAGTCCGCACGTCCTTCTTTATATCTTCCACCGGGGGAAAATGCTCCTCTGGACACCGTATCTCCGGCGCTTTTATGATGCAATGTGCTTTATTACACTTTTTGCTTTGGGAGAAGACAAAACGGAGCATGAAATAAGAAATATACTTGCAGGGCCATATCCATTGGAGGCTGAGAGAGGGACGCAGACCTTGAGAAGGGGAAAGCGTGCTTTAGCTGCGCCAAAAATAATAAAACAAAACCACGTCCAGCTTTTGCCAACGGTCGTGGGATCGCTCACGAAACTCATTCTCGGATGCATGGCTTGATTGTCGCCAGTCTTCAGATTCAAATTAGCCACCAACAGGCCCATGGCGAGAAACAACATCTACACGCCACTAAAAGAAGCCATCAAAAAGCCGAAAAGGAAACCAATGGACCAAAATAGCTCCTGGCCAGCAATCAAGAACTGGATGAGCAGAGATTAACACCAAGATTAACACTAGACCAACAATCAAGAAGTAAACAGTATCCTAATTAAGGAACTAGGATTTCAAACAATCAAGCAATAAACAACAGCCTAATCAAGAAACCCGCCAAGAATGCTGCTACCAAGACGGATAGGGCAAAACTGGCATATAAACCAAGAGCAAAACCCACTTCCTTTCTAGCACTGATGATGTTATCTAGTTGGGTCATGAAACGTCTGCAAGAAAACAGCCAAGCTCAGAGAGCACCAAAGATCCCACTCTCCTCCTCCTCTTCACAAATCCCACTCCCTTCCAGGACTGATGGTGTTACCTAGTTGGGTCATGAAACGTCCGCAAGAAAATAACCAAGCCCACCATGGACCCCACAATTTACACAAATCATCTCAGCACCTTGCAACTAAAATGTGCAGAAGGGGTGGTAAAATGCACAAGGTGTGAATTTTGAACAAAAGAGGCAAGCCAGAACTTGCACCGTTGAGCGTGCACGAACCCCAAAACCGGCCGCTTGAAAACCTCTGCCTACGATGGGGGAGACGCAGCAAGGACTGCAACCCCCTCAAACCTGAGAAGTCCTCGACTTACGATCCCAACTAAGCCCCAAATTCCCCCCGCCAAGCCAGACATTTGTTAAGGGAAATTGTGCCCCCTTTCCCAACCTTCCTCGTCGCAGCCGTTCAGTGGATCGCCGCAGGGGTTAAGGGAGGCACAACGGTTGTTAAGTGAATCAGGTTTCCCCGTTGACTTTGCTTGTCGGAAGGTCGCCCCGGGGGAGTCACGTGACTCTGGGACAATGGCAGCTGTCATAAATAGGAGTCCGTTGCCGACTCACGGGGGATACTCAACGGTCAAAAGTTTGAAAAACGGTCCTACGTCGGGTTTTTTTCAGTGCCGTTGCAACTTCGGTCACTAAATGGAACTGCTGTAAGTCAAGGACTACCTGTAATCTCCATTGGGGTGTGTTCTTCCACACCTTTGTGTCCCGGCACACCTTCTCAAGAGAGCGGGGGTCTGCAGCCCAAATGGAAGATCAGCCCTCAAGTTTTCGCTTTCTCTCTGGCGGAGAGAGGATTTTTGCACTCGAGCGAGCAACCGAAGAGGAAGAGGCTTTCCGTGCTTTTAAACAAAAGAAAAAGAAAGGTTTACATCTTTTTATCGGGGATCTTCTTGAACCGTACGTCAGACCTCTCCCGAAGGCCAGGAAGCCGGGAACTTGCTAGGGACCGTCAGGAGAGGCCTTCGCACAAGAACAGGCGGATAAAAAAAAACCCCAACGAAGTTAATAAAAGGAGCCCAGAGATTATTTTAGTAATTTCGGGACATTTGTCGCCCGCTGCTACAGCATCTCTCTAACAGCAGTGGGGCTGACGCATGGGGACTAGGCAGGACAAACGAGGAAATGCCTGAAAATTGGCGAGTTTATCTCAAATTATTGTTATTTTCCGAGCGAGCGCGGCGGCTTCCATCCAGCCCTTCCGTTTACCGTAACGCTGATTCAGTTTTAGTACAGGAGGCAGTTCTGCTTCCTGGGTGAGGGAGTCAATTCGTATTTTCAAAGCCAAGGGGACCGAAATTTGCCGGGCTGACGCAATCCTTTGCGTGTGTCTATCTATCTATATAATCTATCTACCCATCTCTCTCTCTCTCTCTCTCTCTCTCTCTCTCTCTCTCTCTCTCTCTCTCTCACGTGTTTTCCCACCAATAAGGCTGGATCTTATATTAATTTTTGCTCTAAAAGATGCATTAGGGTTTATTTTCCGGTTAGGTCTTTATTTTCGGGAAAACGCTTCTGCTGGAATGCTCCTGGATGTTAACCCCTGCCGATCTGGATGTTGGCTGATGGAGCGAATGTGTTTCGGGATGAAAAACCAGATAAACGGGAGCAAACTCTACGCTGAGCGGGTAGCTCCTCGTTTGGGGGTGTTGCTTGCTCCTTGAGCGTTGGCTCAGTGTTCGCTTTGCTGTCAACCTCTACTTGCCTGACTGTTGGTTGCTAGCAAAAGCTGGTGTCGTTGCCTTTCGGTTTCCTCTTTGTCTTTTTTGAATTGTCCGTTTCGAATGATATCTAGATGCTGCTTATCATCAACAGAAGTCAATACCCCAATCGACCAACTCAGATGAGCAATCTAACAGCAAACAGCAGCCCAATCAAGGAACCGCCAAGGACACTCCCACCAACACGTGAGAATATATAAACAGAGAGAAAACCACCCCTTCCTTCTAGCACTGATGATGCTACCTAGCTGAGTTGTGAAATATCCTCAAGAAAATAACAAAGCTCGCAGAGCATCAAGGACCTCACGGTCCTCCTTTCCCTCCTCTTCTCAGAAAACCGTCTTCCCTTATAGCACTGATGAGGTTCTCTAGTTGGGTCATGAAACGTCTGCAAGAAAACCACCAAGCTCAGAGAGCATCAAGGACCCTCACAGTCCTCCTCCTCCTCTTCCATTCTGCAAACCCTACTCCCTTCCAGCACTGATGACGTGACTTAGTTGGGTTATGAAACGTCTGCAGGAAAACAGCCAAGCACTCCTCCTCTCTCTCTCTCTCTGACTCTCTTTCTCTCTCTTCCTCCCTCCTTCCCTCTCAATTAACACAAGACTAACAATCAAGCAGTATTTAATGCCCCAATCAAGGGTCCCCCCCAATAAAACCTCCCCACCAACACAGACAGGGTCAGCCACTTGTATAGAAACAGAGCGCAAACGCCACTTCCTTCCAGCGCTGATAATGTTACCAAGTTGGGTCACGAGACGTCTGCAGGAAAACAATCAAGCTCAGAGAGCACCAGGGACCCCACGGTTGTTCTCATCTTCCACTCCACAATCCCCACTCCCTTGCAGCACTGATGATGTTCCCTAGTTGGGCCGTGAAAGGTCTGCCGGAAAACAGCCAAGCTCAGAGAGCACCACGGAGCCCTCATTTGAACTCTGAGCTACAAATGTCATCTCCTATGGATAATGTGAATTTTATCCCCTTTCCACCCTCTTTCTCTCTCAATATCCTCCACCTTCTGATTGCCCCTACCTGTTCTGTCAAGGACCCTCCCATTAGAGACCAACAAGGCTTCTCTCCGTCTCTGCTCCCCGCTTAGAGCTCCGGAAAAGAGAATCATATCAAGGACATAAGTCTCTTTCCCAATTGTCTGGCCTGGTGGCAGGCCCCGTCTCCAGGCAATGCTTTTGTCGGTACATTAAGACTAATTCTTTTTTCCTTCCCAGTCCGGATGACATCTGGCGCTGTGGGTTCAGAGGAGACAAATGACTCGTTTGCAGGGATGGGAATGCAGCCTCAGAGACAATAAAAAAAAGGAAGGAGTCACAAATATGAGGCTTGCCTCTCTTCTCCTAAATTAAAGCCTTTCGGAGTGAAGAAAAATGTCCACCGCTATCAAATAAGTGTCCGCAGGTGTTTTATTCAAGCCACAATATCGGGATCTCTTCTTCCAGATTCATTTGAGCAACATCCTGGGAGAAAGGATCTAAGCCTATGCAATGCTGCCACCCGGTGGTCAACGGTATGAATAACACATGGCTCATTTCAAGTGGATTAATCAATTCCTTTTTAAAATTCAGCTTTCTCCCGACTTTGTGGGTTCCTCTCTGCTTTGCAACTTCGGATCCAGCTTCAGCAAATGCAGACTGAAACCATCATGGAGAAGGAAAGGATCGATGAAGATAATTAAAAGCCTGGAGACTAAAACAAACCAAGAATGGTTGCAGGATTTGGGTATGGCTAGTCTAGAGACATGTTAGCAGTCTTCCAGTATTTGAGGGGGAGGTCTTCTAGTCCAACCCTATGCTCAAGCAGGAGAGCCTACATCATGTCAGACAAATGAATGTCCCGTCCCTTTTTTAAAAACCTCTAGCGATGGAACAGCCACAACGTCCGAAGGCAAGTCATTCCGCTGGTTAAATACACCAAACACCTGTACAATCAGCACAGGTGCACCTCAAGGCTGTGTCCTCTCTCCACTTCTCTTCTCCTTACACACCAAGGACTGCACCTAGAAAGACCCCCCTCTGTCAAAACGCTAAAATTTGCAGATGATACAACAGGGATTGGCCTCATTCGAGACAACAATGAATCTGCCTACAGACAAGAAATTGAACAATTAGCCTTGTGGTGCAAAAAGAACAACCTAAACCTGAACTCACTCAAAACAGTAGAAATGATAGTTGATTTCAGAAGAAACCAGTCCACTGTATCTCCTCTCACAATATTAAACAACATAGTAACAAAAATAGAGTTCTTCAAATTTCTGGCCTCTACAATATCTCAAGATCTAAAATGGTCAGCCAACATCAAAGATGTCGTTAAAAAACCACAACAAAGAATGTTCTTCCTGAGACAACTCAGAAAGCTCAGGCTGCTCCAGGAGCTGCTGACTCAGCTCAACAAAGGAATCACTGAGTCCGTAATCTGCACCTCAATAACTGTCTGGTTTGGCAATGCAACAAAACAAGATAAACATAGACTTTAAAGAATAATTAGAACTGCGGAAAAGCTAATTGCTACAAAACTCCTCTCCATTGAAGAGATGTACACTTAATGATCCAAAAAGAGAGCGGAGAAAATAATTATGGACCCCTCACAACCTGGACATAATCTGTTTCAACTTCTTCCCTCTGGATGATGCTGCAGAGCATTGCAAACCAAAACAACCAGACACAAGGACAGTTTCTTCCCTCATGTCATTAACCTACTAAACAGCTGAGTTACAGAACAGTGTCAGTGCGGAGGGGGTTTTCGTGAAAGGATGAAATGGTTTTTGTGACACGATGTCCACACTTTATCACATGATGACATAATGAATGTTTATGTACTTTATCACTATGAATTCTCTATCTTATGCTTATTTACACAATTGATTATGCCTATATATGCCTATATATACAAATGATCATGATTATGCATATATATATACAAATGATCGTTATTATGCTTATATATTCAAATTTTCTATGAATGCATCTTGATTGTATCCTTGTTATGTATGTATGTATGCAGGTATTGAGAATACTCACTGAAGACAAATTCCTTGTGTGTCCTGACACACATGCAAAATAAATTCTGATTCTGATTCTAAAGCGTCTATTGGGAGGGAGTTGTCTCTGCTATTTTTATTTTATTTAAATACATTTTTATCAATCTTTATTATTTTAATAAAAAACTCATCAGCAAAATTACCCAATACCTCTTCCTTCTCTTATTTTCTCCACAACAACTCTGTGAGATGGGTTGGACTAAGAGATAGTGATTGGCCCAAGGTCATCTATCTGGCTTTCATGCCTAAGGCACAACTACAACTACAGCTACAACCACAACTCCTGGTTTCTAGTCTAGCGTCTTCAACACTAGATTAACTGACTCTTAGCAGTTAAAATGACTTTATTTTGGTGGTATTGAACAGAATGAAGGACTTAGCAAGTTTGAAAAATGGCTCATTCAAGTTTTGTCACCTAAGAAATAAAACGTAGAAACCAACTGGAAGAAGAAGCAATTTTCAGCAATGAGGATTGGCTACCTCTTAGGTGAAAGAAAGGTACAGTTGCATTCCAAAGTTCTGAAAATAGGCTCCCTCCCAGCAAAGTTTCAAGTAATTTGTGAAAGTAATGGAAAGTTTCTAAGTGAGCAGCTGAAAAGATACTCTGGATAGCTATTATTACTATTCAATAAATGCACTAAACTAACATCTGAACATATTTATTAATTATGGCTTCACTAGTGTAACTTCAGTTCCTCATGATAGATAGATGGATAGATAGATCGATAGATAGATAGATCCATCGATCGATAGATAAATCGATAGACAGACAGATACACACACATACTGTACAAATGTGTGTGTATATGTGTGTGTTTGTATCATCATCATCATCTTAGTCACTGTCTACCACTGCAGGATGATGGCCTCCAACCAATACAGTCCTGAGCTTTCATTTGTCAATTGGGCCCACAATACTTGCTGATGTCATCGATCTATCTTGCTTTTAGTTTCTTTCACAGATGCTTTTTACCAAGTGGGATCCATTCTATGACTGCCTTGGTCCACCTGCCATCAATTCTTTTTGCTATGTAACCAGCTCCTTTCCAATTCTTTTACTCTCTTGATGATATTGTATACTTCTGTTTGTTCTCTGATCCATCTCCAGGTCTTAGCTAACAATTCAGTCATGGCTAAATTTTACAGAAAACAACCACAGCTTATATGCTAAAGGGCTTTCAATAAACCAGCAAAACGGAACCAAAAGTGTAGACCTATGACGGCTCATTACCAGTGAGGGAAAAGCTGTGCTGTATCTGTTGAAGGATGTGCTGTCTGGCATGTTGGTCAACCTCTGTTTCCTCACACTCTGTCTTGCTTTGCTGAGCAGGTGAGGTGAACGATGAGCCTTGTGGTTGAAGTAATGGCAAGCCACTTGGAAGCTGACTTTGAGAATCCCTTCTTTCCTCCAGGCTGCCCACCTGCCTTTGCTCCCGTGTCTTCTTGATTAGGGTGACACGGTCACGAATGGATTTAGCCACAGCTTTGGAATCACTTTCATGGAAGAATCCTGACTTCACCTAGAAATCAACAATAACAAAAATTTAGGCTAAGTCAGTCCTGTTAGCTGAAATTTTAGATTTTCAAGGTGTATCCACCAATGTTTAATAATTAAAATTAATCTGTATTTGCACATTAGAGATTAGAATCCCATGGCACAGACCTAACCCTGTATGCATGCCAAATTGGACCTGGATTCATTTCTCAGAGCACCAGATGAACAATAAGTACTGTAATGAACAGACAAGTAGATATAAAATTCCCTTTTGGTTTGGGATTATCTAGTTAGCTAGCTATCAGCCAGGAGGCTATTCCAATATTATTCATGTCTATCATTCTAATTGACTATGTAGTGATTGCAATTATTTAGGTTTTAGCTAAGGAAGTAAGAATCATGGAGCTATCGACATAAAATTTATGCCTTTGCAAATGCTCTAGAAAAATGAATGGTACCAAGTCCAGTAAGTTTAACATTACTAAATATTTGGTGATTCCATTTAATGTTGCACTAGAGTCCATTACAATTGTTATGACATTTTTTCTAAATCATGACATTTTGTTATTTTCTTCAGCTGTTTTTCATCAACTGACTGCCTCTAACTATTGCCACATCAATGAACCATACTTGTTCTCTTGTGTGAGAGTCACTTTGATATAATGGTTTAAGGCACCAGGCTAGAAACTAGAATGATGAATTCTAAGCTTAAAAGTTTTTCTTTACTTGGTCATGCAATAAATCAGAAGGTCTAATGATATTTCCATTCATTGTGGTAGCCTTTCTTCTTCTATAATTTTGCCTTCTTTAATTGTCAGGTCCAAGATAAATTGCATTCCTATGTTTTCACTAAACATGTGGATAAACTTGACTTGATATCAGCTTTTGGTTTACTTTCTAGTTTTGGATCATCTACAGGTGAAACTCAAAAAATTAGAATATCGTGCAAAAGTTCATTTATTTCAGTAATGCAACTTAAAAGGTGAAAC
>JANHFO010001990.1:173916-188419 GCA_032468095.1 Pareas carinatus | reverse complement strand
TTAAATGATTAAATGATTAAATGATTAAATGATTAAATGATTAAATGATTAAATGATTAAATGATTAAATGATTAAATGATTAAATGATTAAATGATTAAATGATTAAATGATTAAATGATTAAATGATTAAAAGTCAATCAGAAGCTGTATTTTGAAAGTGCATGGTTCCCCAACATTTCAGGTCTAAGCAGATAATAGCTTCAAATAAGAAAAAGGTTATTGAAATATCTAATATAAACATACTAGTTTTTTTCCTGTTCTCTTAACAAAATAATCTGTCAATGTTGGATTGGGGACAGTAAGTCTAATGGACTTAGTAATTTGATACCATTAAAGTATCAATTAAAAACATGCCATGAAAGTATTGATTGTTGTTAATTCAAATTTTCTTGGAAAAAATTAGTAAGAATGCTACACATTTATTACAGTCTTAGACCAGCTCAAAGGAAAAGAGATTGATGATACATATACACATATAAAAATTAAGATGATTAATGCAATTTGTCTTGCATACAGATGCAATTAAGACCAAACTGGTCTGTGAAATTTTGTTCAATCTTATAAATCCAAAAAGGCCCTAACAAACATAGGTATAAACAGAAGACTTTCTCTTGGCATGCTGTTTTCTTGAGATTGTCACTTAGGCAATTTCCTATTACCTTGTCAACAACCTTTCTCCATAGACAATTACTGTGCTCCATCATTTTAACTTGATTCTTTCCTCTGCAAAGGAAACTAAGAAATTTCTCCAAATATATCCTTTTCCTGTTTTCAGGACTTTTTTACTTTCTAGTAAAGAGTATAGTATAGTGACTCAATCAACTACCAGTTGGGTATAACCTGGCTTAATTTTTTGAGATCTGCCAAATTTCTCCTACCTGGCAAAAACAGAATTTGCTTAAGCCTAGGCTTTGTCAACTTCTGTCATGACCCTATATATTATATTTTAACTTTAACTTTATATTTAACTTTATATTTTAACTTTCATATTCCAGCAAAGTACAAGGAATTTCTTTTCTTCCTCCTACCTAGTCTCCAGGAGACTGAAGTTTCTACCAGGATCAAAAGTTTAGACCTTTAGCAATCATATGAAATATCTTCAGTTGCTCTTCTGCTCAGTTGGGAAAATACTGTAGAGTTTCCAGGGAGGAAAACTGCAAATCATGTTACTGGAGGAAGAATTGAATCTGAATAGCTGTTGATCTTTTTGACTGTGCCAAGAGCATACAACCACACATGACAAAACAGCAGACATTTTTAAACATTTACATAATCTGACCAAAAATGAAAAAGATATGTCTGAAAAAAACCTTAATTTTCCAAACTAGGTTTGGAAATAGGAACCCTGAGCACTGTCTCTCTCTTTCATCTATATATATATTTCTCAAAAATGACTCACTCACTCACTCATTCACTGACTGACTGACTCGTCACGAGATCTCTAAAACCATTAAGGCTACAAACATCAAATTTGCTATATATCTTCATATTTCCATTTAGGCGCTCACTAAGAAAGGATTTTTAGAAATATTATCTTTTTCTCGAGTTATTTAAGATTTATTGCCATATTTAAATTCAGGATGGATAGAGGGTTATGATTGGACAAAATAGCCAACACTGTTTGTTTTCTTTCTCCTGATTGGAGGGCTTTTGCACCCTGTTGTTTCATTTTGGGGTTTCTGTTCAGACCACCACTAGCAGCAGTGCGAGTGGAGAGTCTTACAGGAAAGCACAAACGTGTCATTCCAGTAGGTTGCTTTTCTCCTTTTTAACCATAACCCCTCCATTCCTAACCACCACCTCCCCTGCAACCCCTGGTCACCCGGCTCCGCCGCCCCACCTTCTGCAGGGCCTACCTGGCTGCCTGCCTTGCCTCCCTGCCTGGCTGCCCACTCCCCACAGGAGCCTCAGAAGGGGCCTAAAGGATTTCAGAGGGGCCAAATGGGCCTCAGAAGGGGCCAAAAGGGCCTCAGAAGGGGCCTAAAGGGTTTCAGAGGGGCCAAATGGGCCTCAGAAGGGGCCTAAAGCACCTCAGAATGGCCTGCACTCCACCTGTAGTGGAGCATGGGTATCAGAAGCTAGTTTGTTATATAGTTTCTCATGTTTGAATATGGACTCATGTATCCTTGATGTAAATCAGGGATTGCAACTATTAATCTTGTCCTCTTTACCATTTCCCCCTTGTTCTTCACTCCTGATTTACTTGCATGTATAACCAACAAGTAAATTAGTTCCCACATTCATTTGAACGAGCACTTTGTATCTATATAGCTGTGCTTGTCAGAACTCAACTTTTATTCATGCATAAAAAGGTTTCATCATAACAATATATTTAGGGTTAAGTATTTAGATAAATATCCAAAATAGTGTCATTTTAAACTGTTGGCTGCATAGTAATGTTCTGAAACAGATTATCTTGAATTTAAAAATAATTGAATGTGATTTGTCATCACTCTATATTTGTCAATATTTATATCTCTCTTTTTGGTCCTTTTTGCCTGTTTTTATTGTTCTCTGGTGTATATTCTGTAGCTAGGACCTGCGTTGTGAGACATTTCTGACTCAGTTTCAGCAAAGCAATTAGGATCTACAGATCCAAGATATATGTTAAGGAAACAGAGGGTGACTTGATGTACAATCCATTGGAAGTGACAAAATAATGTTTACTAATGACATTTAATAAGAATTCCTCAAAATATAGGTAATTGCTAAAGCACAGATCCATTTCTACTAGGAATATGAGAATGGAGCCAATGCAAATATATATATAGAATTTTTTTTCTGAATAATTTGAAAACATGCTGCACAAGTGCCACTCTGGATAATATGCTTTGCAGAAAGCAGTTGGGTTTTAAAACCCAGGCTGATGGTAACTGGTCTCAATAGATCAGAATCAGAACTAATTTCTCTGCCAAACCCTTATGTTTATGATGCTTATTAAAGAGCTTTCCTCTGAAATCTATTATGGATGAATGATATATATTTAATACATCTATGTATTAAAACAGAATTTCAAGTTACATGATGAGTTTATGATTATACCATAAGATCTGAAGGCAATGTTAGTTAGCAATCACAGGGCTGGTTAGTAGAATGATCAATGAATTCATTGTACATTTAATTCAACTGAACAATCAATAATATCATAGCAGATGAATATACTGTTCTACTTCTAAGAAAAAACTTGAATATAATACAAGAAGGGCTATTCAGGAGGTAAAACCTATCCCTCTTCCTTCTATGAAGGATTTCTTTTCATCTGAGTAGTCTTGCATCTGTTAGCCCCTGGATCTTCATTCTCTGGGACTCAACTTGCTCTCCATCTCTGAATCAGTCTTGACTGCTGAAAACCTAGACAGTGCCAAGGGTAGCTCTATCATAGTCTCCCTTGATGTTCTTCTACCAGTGAGTTCTTGAGATCCTAGTGGGTTGTAGATCTAATTCTTACAACTGTGACAACCCCTTCCTGTTGTCTTATAGATCCTGTGCAAACTTCAATTCTCTTCCTGATCTTGCCTTTCAGTAGATAGGATTCATCTCTTGAGATCTTCATCTCTTGAAGTATATAATTTTTTTGTCATTTGAATATTACCTAATTCCTCAAATGCTTCCACCCTTTTCTCTTTATTGTTCTATAATGCTTGGAACAATCCTCCATAACCTCTGCTTAATAACTCTTTCCTCTCATTCTTCTTTTTATTCAGGCCTTGGGTGCAAGCATCCAGTTTCCATTCCTTCTGTTATTTAAATCCATCCACTATTACTGAAGCAATCTTCTTCCTGTCTCCCTCTTTATATAAGAATTAAGGCAAGAGCCAGAGTTTCCCAGTCCAGAGATGGCAGATTACATAAACATTCAACATTGCATGGTTTCAAGGCCACCAAGCAAAGAGTCCATTTATGAAGAGAGTGAAGAAAACAATAGATTTAAACATCTGTTGGTATAACAGAGAGATTGTACTGTTGCACTGGTAATAGGGAATAAGCCATTTCATTTGGCATCAATCTTGTTTCCAGTAAAAACGAATTTATTGTATATATGGCAGTTCTGCCAAATCCTAGACTAGGAGTTGAATTCAGTTGTAGAAAATAAAAAAACTGTAGTTTATTATTGAATTGTGACTAGAGGTACTGACATATTGCTCATAAAATTTGAAATGGAGTAAACAACACATTATTTCAGGAAAGCTCATCCCCAGTGCAGATGTGTCCCAATAAAAATCAAACAAGATATAATTTGACACACCAATTGCAAACTCTTTAGACAATGAACTATCTCTTTGATCCCTTAAAAATACTATAATATTTTTAGTGATAACTTTTTCATGTTGGGATTATTGCCATTGGGTATAATGTATAATGGTTTCTGGCTTGCATATGATATAGTAATCTTCATTTAATACATGTATGACTGTGTTACCAAAAAGTTAAGAATATTATGGGGGATGTTAAGTTGCATTTATAGTACATAAAATTTGAGAAACAGAATTCTATGAATCAAATCCTTGTTTTCTTCTCACAGATTACGATCTTTGGTAAAACAACTGGAGAGAGGGGAAGCTTCTGTTGTTGATTTAAAAAAAAACCTGGAATATGCAGCAACTGTGTTGGAATCTGTATACATTGATGAAACTAGGTGAGATAATTATTTCAGTATACTTATGTTTTGCTTTTAACTCTATACCTCATAATATTTTTAGGCTGAAGGGCATATTACATACATATGAAAATCACTTTTCTTTTAATAAAATTAAAAAGGACACATCTCTGTTGCCGGAAATACTATGAAAGATCAGTAAAACTGTTGTCTTAATAAATGAAAATGTTAGCATTGTTCCAATACTATTTTGTCAAAGTTCCATTGAAGACTTTATTCTAACAGCTGCAGCTAGTCTCATTTTTTGTGAGATGAAAAGGATATGTTAATAAGATGTAAATTAAATCTGATCTACCTGATCCCATCCACAAAGCACAGGGTTGAAATGATTTTTTTCTATATAAGCACAGAGAATGCATTTCGTTCAGAATTACTTAAATATTTGTCTGACAAAATAGCCACTTTTTATTTTTTAATATCATTTAATTTATACTCCATTTTTCTATTTGCATTATAATTCAAGAAATAATAATAATTTACTGTTCTATCTTACAGGGGGTGTTAATGATTACCAAGGGCATGTTATATTATGATCACCATTATAGTTTATTAACTTCTAGGAGTTCTTGCACATTATGGCAGCATACAAATGCAAGCAACTTATTATATACAAATGTAAAGCAACAAATGAAATTCAATTCACCTGAAATCAACATTAAAATCATTATCAATAAAATCATTAACAGCTGAAAGCTTGATGAAGGAGATGTGTTTTTGCCATTTGTACTGAGAAGGGTAGGCCAAAGATATCACAGAATGCCTCTATAAAGAAGGCATTCCAATTCAGTGTTAAAGTCTGCTATTGTAGAAGTCTTGAAAGGTTTAGAAGAATTTGAAATGAAATAGTTTTATTTTTTAGTACCAAAAGGTTACTACGAATAACAAGTGTGGGCATTTATGTTTTCTTTTGCCTTCTTTTCAACGTGGAAATCTCTCTATCATAGAATAACTTATCTTGAGCTTTTGATATGGCAAAAGAATGGAAAAGACATCAGACAAGCATCTTGGTTGAACAGCTAGCATTTGAAAATATGCTAAGTATAAATAGGCAGTTTAGTCCTGGATATGCTGCAGTTTTAATCATGAATAACCCTAAAGATAATGTGTGCTACACAATTATTGTTCTTTATAATAATAGGGTACTTTCACTCTGTTATTGTTGTTATTCACAGAAAAAACACAATATCAGTAGTAGTTTTCATTAAATTCACCTCTTCTGCAGGATGAAATAGACTAAAACAAAATCATAAACTCACTAACCTATAGATTTATAATTAGGTTTTATATGTTTGACAATCAGAAGAATTGTTTCAAGATAATTATTACTTATAATTTTTCCTCTGTCCTTTCCAGGCGTCTCTTGGACACAGAAGATGAACTTAGTGATATCCAATCTGATTCTGTGCCTTCAGAGGTACGAGACTGGCTGGCTTCTACTTTCACCCGACAGATGGGCATGATGCTGAGAAGAAGTGAAGAAAAACCAAGATTCAGAACCATTGTGCATGCAGTTCAAGCTGGAATATTTGTTGAGAGGTAAAAGGCAATGGGCAGAGACTGTAGATTTTATCTTTAATCTTAATAAAGGCTGACATTTTTTTTGAGTGGGGAAAAAAAAGCTAAATTGAGAATGGAAACCTGAAAACAACTATTGTATATTCTTATGATCTGATGATAATTAGTACCTACAAGTCAGTGTTTACTGATGACATTTTGCTGAAAATATCCCTGCATTTTTCTTTGACAAGATTTCAGAAGTTTTTTTGCCATTGCCTAATTCCTAGGACCAAGAAAGAGACACTGCCCCAAGGTCACTCAGCTGGCTTCATGCCTAAAATGGAACTAAAACTTATGATCTCCCAGGTACTAGCCTGATGCCTTAACGACTACACCAAACTGGTTGTTTCTCTTAAGAGCTACAAAATAATTCTGGAATTATTTTTCTTTTATAATAAATTGGATTAAAACATAAACCTATTTAAAATGGACCATTAAAATAAATCAGATTTAAGAAGATAATTTTAGTCTCATTGATTTCAATGGGGCATTGTTAGTATAAACCTGAATCCAATCCATTGTGTGGCATTGAAAAATGAAAAATGAAATAATGACTACTAATAAACTTTTTTTTATGGGTGAGGACTAGAAACCAGTCATAGCTGCTTTGATTCATGATGAAAAGAAATTCAAAATTCACATTATTAGGACCAATAAAATATCACAAAATAATGTAGAAACTTTCAAGTTATCTAGAATTATTCTTGAGATCTGAACCTTAAATAAGGTTAGATCTTATTTAAAAAAGAAAAGAACAATATATACCAAAATTAGTGTGGGTATTTTTGTTATAAGAAATAAAGTTAAGTCATTCCCTAGAAATTGAAGACAGAATGCATAATTAATGTTAATTATTGTTAGTGGCATAGTATGCCTTGTTTTCCAGGTAAAAACCTTAAGAAAATAACTTATATGGGACCTACAATTATTTTTGTCAATCAACATGATGCTGGCTGCTAATACTTCTCTTTGTAGCCCATCAGCCCATTTAGATGAAGAAGGACAGAGAATCTGATAGTCCCCAAAGGTAGTCTCTATTAGCACACTGGTAATAAATTTTATACCCATTATATCACAACACATGACACTTAATATGCAAAATGCATGTTTGTAGAAAGTACTGAGTATGAGTGGATGCTACTTGTCAATAGAAATAAATTAGATTTGTCATAGAAACAAAATGGATATATTTGTGTGAAAAATTGATGGGTGTGCGTATAGATAAGGGTTAGGTTTGGGGGAAATAGTTGTTTGTAACTTTATAGTGATGAAGAGTAATTACATTTGTGTTTACTTGTGATGGAGATTGGAAGTTACTTCTCTTGTTACTTCTTTTCTTTTCCTTTGACTTACTTTCTTCTTTATTTTTCTCCCTTTTTTCCTTTGCATTTTTAAACTCTTTCTATTTCTTTTTTTGAGTGAACTTTGCATTTGTTTTTACTATTCTGATTAAAATCTTTAATAAAATTTATGAAAAAAGAGGGAATAAGCAAAGACTGTCTGTTTTACTTGGATATCTCATAACCACTGTAAAGAACTTAGGCATTTTTTGTACTTCTTACACATTATTTTTATCATGATAGAATGTACAGGCGTACATCCAATATGGTTGGACTTAGCTACCCACCATCTGTAATTGCAGCACTAAAGGTAATGTCAATGAATAGTTTTTTCTTATAAAATATTTAAATTGTAGCCCTGATTTGGTTTCTGTAGTATATTTTCTGTTTTTTCTAAATTTTATTTCCATATTAAATGAAATCTGTTTAAAGAAACAAATATGAACAATATATTTGATCATCATAGGTTTACATTCCTAACTCCAAAATAAGAATTGTTATCACTTAGTACAAACTGTACCTTTTGTGCTTATGTTGTATAAAGGGCAAAGTTTACATCATTATGCAAGTTTTGTCACTTTCCCCGTTCCTTCTTGCACCTTTGAAAACATCTATGTTAAGCTACCTTAAGAAATCATGATGAAACTGTTCAGGACTGAGTGAAAGAACAGTGTATATCACTTTGCAATCAACAATTTCCTTTGTAAGTGGAAATTTTTTCACATGCAATCACAACATTTCAGTAGTTCTTTCTCCTCAAAATGAATTGATATGCTATATGTGTTTGACGCATTTACATGGAGGTATAAAACATTATTAGAGTCAGCAAAAGGAGTAGAAGAATTTCCATTCAACTACATTCCAAAACACAACTATTGACATTAGTAAATGTGGATCAGGTCGAATCCCTGATTTAAATACATTCTTTTCTGCAAAAGGAAATTAAAATTACAATCCATCATTCCTGTAGCTGATATCTTTGATCAACTATGTTTGTTAGTGAATTTGTATTCACTGAAGAAGATATGAAGAAATATTAGTGTGACTTTTACTAACAAAATTACACTTATTCAATTGGATGTAAAGGGCCACCACCAGTGAACTGTTGGATAGTGTTACTTGGTCTGTTGTGTTGATGCTTGGGTGTTTCTAGGGAGCAGAAAATTTGGTGGGTGGGGTGCGTTTGGGGATTGTCATGTGTGGGTGTGTGTTGGGTCTGTTCTCTCGTTGTATGTGTATACTGTGTATACTCAGCAATGACAATAAAGTAGTAGTAGTAGTAGTTGTTGTTTTTATTATTATTATTATTAATTATTATTATTATTAAATTCTCCTTACTATGACAAAAGGAAATAATTCTGCTCCTTAGAGAAAAAAAATTCCCTATTAGTTGAAAATAACTTTCCTGTGAAATCTTTCCTTTTTTTTCTATTTAGCCCAATTAGAAGTGAACTTTATGTTCAGGGCAAATAGATTACACTCCACTGTGGTGAAATTGTTTTATCAGTGAAAAGCAGACTAGAAAATATAAATATAAATAAATGAATTTGACTTCTAGGAAGATAGCTCATTGTTCTTATCATTTGAAATGTTAATGTGGTAGATTACAATATTACAAATTTTGATTCTTCATTTTGCATACTAGCCCTAGAAGCTGAACTGCCAACAGTCTTGTAGATCTGAATGCAAATATTTTTTGTAGTCATTAAATAATATCCTTGTACCAGACTCTGAAATTCTTCTTTGCCTTTTGAGGCTGGTTGACTTCATAAAGTGTGCATTTATGTGTGTGCATGCCCATCCTCAAAACACATTCAAATTACTTCTTCACCAATGTTGGCCAGAAATTAAGTGTCTATCAAAATATTCTAATTAGATTTTAGGCTAACACAACTTTACAGTTTTCAAACATTGTGGGAACCAATGGCCATTTTATCTTCTTTTACAACTGGAGCCAAATCATACATATGCATGTATAAAATTTAGTCTTGTTTTCCACAATTAGAATAGCTTGGGAAATGGGTAATTTGCAGTAGTGCCTGAAGATAGCATCAGAGGATTCCATTTTAAATATTTTGTGCATTATTATACACATGTCGATTCACTGTCTTAGGTGCAAAACAAAATGACAAAGGTCAAAATGAAATTAATTTTCAAATATATCCATTAGAGTTTTTGTGAATTTTTTGTCTGGAGGGGAAAGAATTGAAAGCCCTGCTACTTTTTTCATTCTGAAGATAAGGGATAAGGGATAGCTAAGATGATCACTAAAATGTTCATATGTTTAAGTACATTGAATTATACTTTCATTTAAAAAGAAATGAAAAGAAAGGTGAGTTCTGGGAAATAAGCTAGCAATGTTTTGCTGCTTACTCTTGTACTTTAATCTTCCTCACAGAAGAGTTTTAAGGTTAAGAAAGTGGCTTCTTGGAGAAAAGGCAAGAAAATAATATAATTAATGAATCAGATTTTTACAAAATTCTCTGCCTAGACTTTGTAGAGAGATAGACACACGTGACCTTTTTCCTGACTTGTGTCTTTTCTAGAACTACATTTTTATTTTGAGTAATTTACATGAGAAGGCCCAGATTTATCTTAAACCTTAGAATTTTTATCTTAAATCTTAGAACAGCTTCAGATTAAGACTATGATTACAGTAGTACACTTATCTTTACATCTGTTCTAAATTCTAAATTGGTCAATGAAATCTAAACACAGCAACATTAAATACTGTACTTGCTTATTCCAAAATAGGTACCTATAAGTAAATAAAAATTAAACATTTACTGTTAAACTGACAATCATGACATCTATCCAAATTTTTTTTCCAAAGAACACTCTACAAATAGACCCCTCAAACCCCAAATCGGCCCCACATGTTTAAACTTTAAATAGACTCAGCAGCTGGAAATTTGCACCTTAATACTAAGGGTATTTAGAACTCAGTTAATCTGGATTTGAATGAGAAAAGACCATACCATTTCCCAATGATAATATTAGAGAATCAAAAGGTACCATCTCTAAACATTTTTATTTACCACTATTTTTCTTCAATTTATGCATTGGTAACTTAAATAATTTTAAGCACAGTGATGCTATTTCCTTCTATTTTCAAAGAATTATGTGAAAATAGAAGGTGATAGCTACTATAACAATGTGGGTTTTACCCACTGTGTGGTTTGCTGATTACTTGGGATAGTTTCACTTAGTCTGAAAACACAACAGGAAGTTTTACAGCCAAATTTCATTTGGCATATTCATTCCTAATATAATCAAATATGTAATATCAATAATGTTAAATGAAATAGTATGTTTTCTTCTAATCTGTAACACAATAGAATATCTCTTTTTCATCGATATATAGTTCATATTAATTAAAATGTAAAAAATGATTTAGAACATTCTTTTGCATTTACATAACAATAATGAAATGGAATCAGTATATTTGTGTAACAATTAAAAACTAAAGTTTCCTTGAAAATAAGACCGGGTCTTATATTAATTTTTGCTCCAAAAGACACATTAGGGCTTATTTTCCAGTTAGGTCTTATTTGGGGGAAAATATGGTACTAAATGTGTCTCTCTGGTTGACCATCTTAACAGGGGTTTATTTTTGGGGTAGGGCTTATAATACGAGCATCCTGAAAAATCCTGCTAGGGCTTATTTTCCAGTTAGGTCTTATTTTCGGGAAAACAGGGTATTTTTTTCTTCTGCATTGTATTTCTGCTATATAACCATTAAGACAGCATGCAAAAAATGAAAAAAAAATGAGCAGAAAATTAAAAACTCTTCAAAACATTAAAATAAAAATGCAACATTGGCAGAAAAATTCTGTTTTTTAGTTGGACCACTATAGTGATTTAGGACCATGTTAAAATAAATGTCATATCAACTGCAGAGCAGGATATTTTTATTTATCTATCTACTATTCCCCCCCTCCCACACACCAGCACGGACAGTGAATGGCTTACATTTTCTTGTAGATAGGAGGTATAGAAGAGTACGAGTGAGGTGGATGGGTTTTATGATTCTTTGGATCATAGATTCTGTCAGTTCTTCTGGCTTGAGTGTGCCAACCATAGCAAGCCACAATAGTACCATTGATGTAGGTCCTTCAAAGTAGCAAATTCTGAAACACAAATAAATGACGTTCTGACTTTATCAGGATCAAAACAGAACTCTGTATATATGGGAGGGGGGAACATTAGTAACCCCAATCCTGAGTGTGAGTTGAGTACTTTAAATTACTAAAATTCTAGCCGTTCATACTGAGAGTATATTATATATTTCATATTAAAGTAATAACAAATAAATACAAAAAATCATACTTTGAGCTTCTTGAAAGTGTGTGTGTGCTCTTTGTGGGCAGATGGTGAAGAGAATATATTTATGACCTTTTTTCCCCTCCATACAGAATGTAGACAAGTGGTCGTTTGATGTATTTGCATTAAATGATGCTAGTGGGGATCATGCACTAAAATTTATTTTCTATGAACTGCTCACACGCTATGATCTGATCAGCCGTTTCAAGGTTAGTAGTCTATTACCTTTTCCTTTCTCCTATTCCATAGATTATTTAAAAGCGACATATTGCTTTTGTTGTTGTTTTGTATTTTTGCTACTGATTACGATATATTTGTCCTCTGATTTACTTAGAATTTTTTTATTATTGCAAAAAACTAGAAATGAGCAATTTCAAAAATCTATGACTGCATTATATATGGAATGAAATTAGTAGTATTTAAAGGCTTCTCCAAAGGAAGACTTCCTGCAAAATTATGGCCAATTCACTTCATGTTCTCTGGCTTTATTATTTTCAATACTTTTTGCTTCCTAATCCAATCCAGGTTATTTGTTGTTTATTTCACCTTCATTCTAAGTTCTGAATTCTATTTGTGGACAAGTCATGAACACCCTCTGAAGAGTACTCGCAAGGAGCTTTACTTGAAAGTATTTAATACCTACAGGCAAAGCATATGTGTAAACATACACTTAGAGCAACAAAAGTCCCAATTCTTTTGTTTGTATTGTTAGCTTATTTCCAAAGATGTACAAATGGGGAAAGTCCGAAGTCAGGTGGATCTAGTTCCAGAAGGCCAAGAGTCAAAATATGGGTTGTTGGTCCAAATTCCAAGTAAGAGTTTTCATAGGCAACACGCACATGCTCTGTGCTTAGCCATATGGGCCCTAGGGCTACCAGGAGATCCTGGATCCAATTTTTCACCTCTTGCTGCGCATGGCTGGTATATTTCATAATGGTATATTCCATATTCCATAGTCTTGTCAATCTCTAATAACTGATTGCAGACTTTCCCTGAAACTTTATTCATACAAAACATCTTCAGTGGCTTATTTCATTTCAGCCTCTTCAAAATCTGAGCTGTCCATTCCACTGATGAGCTTTCATTTTTAGTGGCATGGTTTTGAATGTGATGATGATTTGTAAGGAATAGAAAGTACAATTTTTCACCAGTCATTATACTGATGCAAAAGCTATAATAATATAAATATGATTAACTAGCATAAGTGGCTGTTCCATAAAACTATCTGCATTTTTAGTGTTAACACAGTGTTATTTGGCTTCATAGCCATTACAGGAAGTAAATGAAAAGAACTTAATTCTTCACAGTTCTCAGACAAGTGCTGCTGTAAGCATCCGATGTAAAGGATTTGTCATGACTGTTTATCCTTAATGCATTTCATTTTCTATTAGCATATATGCGTATGTATATAAATATAATAATTCAGCATTTATTTATTTATTTATTTATTTATTTATTTATTTATTTATTTATTTATTTATTTATTTATTTATTTATTTATTTATTGTGGTTAAATAATAAAGCCAAAACATCATGCAAAATGTCCATATTGCTATATAAAGAAAAATAATAGAATATCTTCTTTATCTGCAATAGAATTTGTTATTATTCTTGAAACTGTCATTGACTTAACGACTACAGTGAATCAATTACAATTTCTAGAGAGGTGTAGAACTGATTTAGCAATCACAATATGAAGATCTTCACAGCAATACTGAAGAGATTGTTTACCCTTTATCTTCCTTTATTTTTATTGGAATTAGAACTATTACCAGTGAAATCAAATCATCACAAAATCTGGAGTTAAATTAGCAACTCAAGGACATGAACTGAAATTATATACTAATGATGTTGTACTTACAATTCCCAACTGAAAGGTTACTTATTACAGTTAATGGAAGTATACAACAGTATGGTCTTGTGATGATTAATGAAGAAAAAAACTCCCTTTGCCTTCAGAAGAGACTGATCAGTAACTGAATTCCCTTCATTTTAATTATGAAACTCATTGTGAACAATACAATACAGAATCAAAGTGGTTCTCAAGGGGATTCTCTATTTTGTCTTTCTTATTTTTGGGGGAAAGCAATAAAGTGGGTCTATATTTTTGTGACCATTCTTCTTAATTTTTATATAAATTTTCTGGTGCAAACCCAATATTAGAGCTTTACCATCTTATATTGATTAGAAAACCCCTTTTGTTCTAGTTGATCAAGGTGGCATGGCCACCATCTTAGATGATGCCTTGGACAATTCGCTTTATTGCAGAGAGAATGCCTTAGCATCCATTACAATAACATCAAAGTATTCTGCATTATATGTTGTTATGCTGGAAAATTGGTGGAATTTATGTTACTCAAACTAACTCATTAAAATATTTTGGAGCATTTTTAATGCTTTGGCATATTGGTATATAGAGCTAAGGAAAATCTCTTTGCAGGATTAGAATCTTCCCAAAAAGCAAAACATCTGTTAAATGTGAATATGTAATTTTTAAATTCAAAGATTTATGTGAAAACACAATGGATTTGCTTAATAATGAGATATATAGAAAAATGCCCCCAAATAAATTTATGTATATATTAATATATTTATTTTAATAGAACGGGAACTCCAAAATTAGC
>JANHFO010001990.1:130251-149289 GCA_032468095.1 Pareas carinatus | reverse complement strand
TTCCTTCCTTCCTTCCTTCCTTCCTTCCTTCCTTCCTTCCTTCCTTCCTTCCTTCCTTCCTTCCTTTCTTCCTTCCACCCATCTAGATACTACTGCCAATTCAGCACTAGAATCTAGTAGTTTAGGCAGAGATGCGACTGCCTAGTAGGAAAACCAGTATAACAATGACAAATCCAACTGTTCCTTAGAGTCTACCTTTACCCAGAGAATCTCTGGCTATCTGGTTATTTGTGGAACCATCAATGACTGCTCTACTTTCCTGGTCATACAGTTGATGCCAAATTCAGAACTCAGGTAGACATACCTTTGAAGAGGCCACTCATCCCTTCCAGCCCCCACTCCTGGGCCCACTCAGATCTTCTTGGCGATACATGTCAGAACAGCGGCCTCAACCACAATCATGTCATGTCATTATGATGATGGCCTTATATTTAGGAAAGGAATTAAGGTGCGAAATAGCTTTGTTAAATTTGATAAAGCTTAAACCTTAAGAACTTTATGCAGGGGAGGGGGAACACAAAATGTTATCAATTTTTTGGGTTGACAGATAGGATTGAGAATCGCAGGAAAGTAAATTTCTTTGTCTTGCCTCAGTATATGAATTAAGTGACACTATATGTGTGCACATGTGTGTGTATAGGTGTATAGTATGTGTATAATCTTCATTTATATATTATTCTAATATTATAGGTTTACAAGTGAACAAGACTCTGAATGCATTAAAAGTTATAGTGCAATATTTCTAAATGAAATTCTTCCTCCCCCAATTCATTGACCATCCATTCTTTAATCTCCCGAACAGCCAATTGCTTACATCAATAACAAAAACATTATATATTTTTGTTTACTATGCTCTCTTCTTTATTTTAATTGGTTGAGAGACATTTTATATCACTCAACATTCTCCTTCATATGATTTCTAACTTCCAGGTGAATTAAAGGATGATAGTAAGAAGTCAGAAAAGAAGGATCAGGGAAATGAGACAAAGGAGGGTAAGAAACAAATATTTGCTTCTATTTTTTCCTCAATGTGTGTGCATCCAGCAGGCCATCTTATTGATTTGGAGCTGGTTTGGATCAGCAACAAAATGCACAGAGGCATTTCTATAGCAAAGCCAAAGAAGATTTTTCCATTAGAGCTGTATAACTTATATGAAAATAAAATTAACCAGTTCAAGAGTCTGAATCCTAAGTATTATAGGCGTGTCTTAAGAACTCAAGCAGTTAGGGCATCATTAATAATTTCTCTGTGAAAAGAGAGCTATGGGAAGAGGAAGGAGAGAAGGTCTTGTCGGGGAAATCAGATAAGTAAAAATAGAGGAAACAACAGCTTTGAATCAAAAGGTTTATTTCATGAGCAATTTGAACATGAATGCCAATACAACGAAACAAACAGTACCTATTTAAGAAACTCATTGCAATGAGGACCAAAGAAAGGAACTGCGTCCGGTACCATTTACTTTCGATGGTACTGACATGATTTCAGAGTCCTCCTTATATACCCTTTTTCACTATTCTCTTCCTATAGAATGGAATTTTACAATTTTACCAATAGAATCTCCTTATTCCAATGTGCCGTCACTAAGCATGCATTCAGCATGCACATTCTAATGTGTATTCCCAAATCTTTGACCATCTGCCACTTTCAGTTTCTTTTTTCTCAAGGTTCCGGACAATCTCTGCTCAAAATAGTCCTGAAACTGTTTATTGTGCAAATCTATGCCCAGAAAGCCAATTACAAATATTTCTCAAGTTCCGCAAAAATAGCACTATTAAAATCTTCTTAATTAGATAGCCATTTGATATCAAGGGTAGGCCTGCAATCAAAGTCTAGGGGTTGTTTTCTCACAGGGCCTCAAAAGCAAAGATTTAACCATATATGTTGCGCATATAAATTTTTATCACAGTCCGTATCCAGCTTCTACTAGTCAAAGATATGTTTACACTTTTTGTAGTCCCATACAAACTTACTCCATCTGCTCTGCTATTTCATTAGGAGAAAATTGCAATGGAGCCAGTGAAAACATTTCTTCTAATGGCAATAGCCAGCAGACACCTGATCAGATTAGAGCCATAGGCAAAAAGACTAACATTCACATTTTCCAGATTTAAATTCAAGAATTTATTAATTGCTTTAATGAAGCCATTCTTAGTTTAGTTCAGAAGTGGTAGAAACTATTTTATAGCAATCAAGAGAACAATTTGAAATATTCACTAGTGTTGGAGATAAATCCATCCTTCTGCTGTGCCAATGCATTCTGTGCTTTCAACTTTTGCAGCATTTTCGTACCTTGGAGAATGGGGGTGGGTGGGACGGGGGAGGAATTAAGAAATCTGTAACCTTTGCAATGTTCAAGTTAGTTGCTATTCATTTTATGATCAGTTATTAAGTATTGGAATTCCTTCACATCCAGCTATTTCCCATATATGTAAATTTCCCATATACATATATATATTATGTAATGGCATGGCACTGTGACTCAGTGGTTAAGATCCTGGGTTTGTTGCTGGAAATTCGACAGTCTAGGTTTGGGACCAGAATGCTGTATGGCATGGGGAGGTCCTGTTTTCTCCTCAGCTCCTGCCAACCTAGCAGTTTGAAAACATGCAAATGTGAGTAGATAAATAGGTATCACTTTGATGGGAAAGTAATAGTGCTCTGTAATGTCATGCTGGCCACACAATGCTGAAACATCTTTGGACAGCACTGGCTTAACGGCCTTGAAACAGAGATGAGCATTGCCCCTTATAGTTAGCAAGAGTAAAATCCATAGGGACTCCTTTACCTTTTTTCTACATCATGTTAATAATAATTTTACACAACCTTCCTTTTGGGGTCCTCATTATACTAAACAAATATCTATTTTTGCTGCTGTGGATTTGGCAGCCTATGATAGATGACTAGAAATTAAGCTAAGAATATTCGTATATTTTAAATAATTTAAGATATGCTCCTTTGATACATGTAGAAGTTCATTAGAAATCATTTCTCAGATTATAATAAAAAGTTGATAGAAATGTTCTCATGTGTACATCTGAAGTTTATGAGCCACGTTTCTTTGGCTAGTTAGTGAAATGCAGTCACACATGACTGCAAAGAGAAATGCTCATCCTCATGACCATCTTTAATAACAATGTGTAGGTTTTTTTAAAAAATATATTCTAGTAGCCTTTTTGATTCTGCCCACCTATTTTGTTTGTTGTGTTTCCCCCATTTCCCTTCTCTCAACCTTGTTAGCTTTATAATTATTTTCCTAAATGGTTTTGTATCACATGTCCACAATATATGGATTGCTGTTCCAATAGTCTTTATCTCAAGGGAGTCATCTACCTCAAGACTAAATTGACTGGGCTTTTTTTGCAGTCTTGATAACTCTGAATCCATAATTCAGAATCTCTTACTCTTTATAACTTTTCCATTTTACAGCTGTATATTCCTCCTGGGAAAAAAGTAAACATTACTTTAAATATACTAAGGTTTTTTAATAGTGAAATATTATGATTAATAACTTCTTCAACACAAAATTCATTTTGACCCCAAAAAACCTAATTCTGGTAATTCAAAACATTATGGATAATTTAAAATGTATTATCTGCAACCCTGTTGCTGGTTCATAATCAGAAAGAGACTAAGGATATAGGTTCCTTTGTTTTGATGTCTTTAGGAAAATTATTATCCATCTTTGGGTGCTGTAGTTGGAAAGACAAAAGTTAAAACAAAATAAACTAATTAACATTTATTCACCACATTGTCCTACTTTTTATAGTAACCCCATTAATCTTCTTTAGGAACAGAATAAAAGTTTGAAGCTCGGTCTGAATCAGAAATGCAATTCCCACCCATCCAGCCACTCACCATTCATTTTATTTTGGTTCTGTTCACTGGTCATCACTCAATATTATTTGCTCCTGATTGCCCTTTGAAGTGTTTAGCCCACAGGAAATCTAATCAATAACAGGACATCAAGCTCATGCTGTAAGAAGCCAGATTGAATAAACAAACACCCATAGGGTGAATATTACACATTCAATCTATTTAGATAGCATTGATGAATAATGGCCGTACGTGCAGAAGACACAAGAAGCAAGCATATGAATTTGTTGGGGAAGGAATTTTAACAAATTGACTTAATTCATGCTTCCTATACAAGGCAGAGCATTGTTGTTCATGACATTACAATTGCTCTCAAATTTTGCTTGAAAACATTTCTAAAAATTATTTGAAGTAGAGGTATATATGAAAAAAATTGGATGATCACACTTTTTCAAATATACATAATTTAAAACAGTGTTTCTCAACTAATGTTGAAGTTTTAAGATTTGTGGACTCTTAAAATTTTCCAGAATTCTTCAACCAGCAATTCTTCAGATCTAAGTTTTAAAGGCACTGAGATGGAGAAACACTGATCTTAGAAGGTTTCAATTTAAACTTGTTTGATTTTTTCAAAAGAAAAGAAGTGGAGCAAAATAATCTTATAATAGACAGGGGAAGATAAATCATCCAGATTTGTTTTGTCATACTTCAGAAATTTTGAAAAAAGATTAATTTCAAGTTATTTCTGTCCAGATAATGAAATATTTGTAAATTCTGCTAGATTCTGATAAAAAAACTAGAAGTCTCATCTTCTTTTTTGTATTTGCCAAGATTAGTTACGTATAGCTATTTCAAACAACCAGCCTGCTATGTATTTGTGAAAGAGCAATTTCTTGTGCTTTTAAAAGAAGGCAACTGTAAATAGCACCTCAAATTTATTGATCTCAAATATGCTGAATAAATTCACATTCCAAAAACACTTTAGGTAAGGGGCAACTGTTTTCCCTTTCTTTTATATTGGATTATTTTTAAGACCTAAGGTTCTCACCTGGTTATAAAGACTATTTGTAAAATTCTTCTAAACACTCCTCTACCCCAATAAAATGCTTAGTAATCTCTAATGAGAAAGTACGTGAGGCCCAGACATGGCCCAGATGAAGATTAATTCATTCATCTCTAATTTTAATTTAATCTTCCTACATGGAGTTTATGATGATTTACTTTCAAGAAAGCACACAGTGGATATGGTAGAGAACTGGAACAAGCTCCCCCCTCTCCTTCCTAAGACTTATCACAATTTTTAATGGGATTTTTCTATTCCAGTTTGATGGCATGAGGCTAATATGATTCAGGAAAATACAGCCAGGAATAAAATCAATACGCTCATGCTTGTGAGGTGGTAGAGGCCCTATTGCCGGTGATACAGATAAAACCATAGATGTTATTGGCTCACTGCTGAATTAAAAGCACAGTTGTCGATAAGACAAAAAGTCAGAAGCATTTATTTAGTAACGAACAGTTAACAAACAATGTCCTTCATATACATCTATATTTCGAGAATAAAAAACAAGCTAGAATATATATTTATCACAGAAAATGCTTCCACCTAGTGGTCAAAATAATTGTCATGGTTATAAGCATAGTCTGCTTATTGCTTTTGGATCCCCTCATTGGTTCCAAATTTGTACAAGAATCAACATGATTTGTTTGCCCAGATTCTTTTCTAAGAGTGTCCTAAAGGGGTTGTTTTAAACACTGTTGGAATGTAATCAAAGTCTTCCACATTAATAGAAGTATATTGTGTTTTGGATTGGAGTTCCAAGTTTAGGAAGGATTCTGTCTTCTAAATTGACTAACAGAAAGAATATTAGCAACATCAATAATTGCACAGTTTCCATTTGATTTTCAGAATTAAATTACTAAATCAGATCAAAAACAAAATACTTCCAAGATATTATTGTACATTTTTATTACTAATAATACATCTATTCTGGGGCACTGATAAAGCAAGCACTACTGATCCAAAAAAAGTTCTATTTTTACCCTTTCAAACGTTTTCCTACTCTTTAGCTCTACCAATGGAAGATCTTTTTATGGATCTTTATAATGAAGCTAAAATTCCATGTTGATCTTTGAAAGATTGGAGACAATTTATAGGAGAATTTGGTTGCTTTCACACTAATACTGGAGGCAGAACCTGATATAATGAGGATGCTCTATCCAAGGTCATATACCGAATAACATAGAATAATAAAATAATGTGTACTATTTATTACTTATTATTCATTGAAGGAGGAGTGGGATGTTAAAAAAAAGAATCAAAACAGTAACTACAATCAGACAACTGAAGCTACTACATATTTTTACTTTTTAAAAAAATCTCCACCTTGTGAACATCACTGACCTGCAGGCCTCAATTCAAGAACTTATTGAGGCATCATAATGAATTTCTTTTTTATTTGCTGTTTCTCTTTAAGAATGTCAACATTGTATTCCAAATTAGAGAACAGATACTAGAAATTAATGCCTAAACAATAAACTGAATGTGTGATCATTTAGTATAATACTTGGTCTTCTGTATCAATGTTTAAACAGTAAATTTTGTAATATAATATAATATATTGCACTTTTTAAGCTCTTTGACTAGCTCTTTATCATGTACGGGTTGCCTTGCTGGAAATTATTCATTATCAGTAAGCTAGATGTTGCAATTATATGCTTTGAGTGGAATTAGTGGTATAGGCTGTTGATTTTCTTTTTGTTCAATTAACATTTTATTTTACCCAAATCCCTCTCCTTCTTAATAAGGAACACAGTTTTAGACCTGTAATAATGGAATCCTTATTCATTTAGGATTAAACTTCTCATTTAAGAAATGCCAAACTCTAACCTTCTCATTTAGGAACTTAGTACTAAAACTAAAACATTTGGAGCTAAAGACTAGCTGTTTAATCATTCCAATCTGTTGCTATTAATAGTTTTGATTTAATTTCAATGCACTGACTTATGCATATCAGAAGAAAGCACAATACCAGGGGGAAAAAAGCAAAGATACTTTTACAACAAGGCAAAACCTGTTCAAAAAGGAAACAAATTGCATATTTTCCTCTAAGCACCAGAGCTGATTGGAATTCAGAGTATTTATACACTTACTGAAGGTAACTACCTCAAAGCTGGGGATACAACCCAACACAGCCAGAGGGTAATCACGTTCTAAGAAGCTATGGCAAAAATTATTTATTTGTTTGTTTGTTTGTTTGTTTATTTGTTTATTTATTTATATACCCCTTAGCAGTGCTTTACAGCACTCTCTAAGTGGTTTACACAGTCAGAATATTGCCCCCAACAATCTGGGTCCTATATGCAATAACCATAAGGAATGTTATTCTGTTTTGTACAACTTTGTGTCTGATGCAGTTTCCAAAGTCAATCCTTCTGTTAAAAAAATAAAGAATTTGTTCCTCAAAGGAGTACCTGAAATATCTCAGCTTCCTTGTCTAATTTTTAATGAAGCACTGTGCCTCAGACATATATACATATATCTTGGCTGAAGGAAGTTCTAGGTTCAGTAAGTAGGAATAGAGAAACTTCTTTTTCAAATCCAGGACATAACACTGAGCAAGATGAGGATAATCTGACATGGTCTAAGTTAGCTTTTTATATACTGTGCCTGTGTAAGTTACTGTATTTTTCGCACCATAAGACTTACTTTCTCCCCCAAAAAAGTGGGGGGAAGTGTATGCGTCTTATGGAGCGAATATTCCCAAAAAGCGTGGGAGATCGCTCCGCGGGGTGCTTCAAAGTCCGGAGATTGGCCTGCAAACCGAACTGGAGGCTTCCCGGCACCTTACGAAGTGATCTCTGCCTACCTGCGGGGGGGCTGGGAAGCCTCCAGTTCAGCTTGCAGGCCGATTTCTGAGCTTCGGGGCACAGCATGGGTGCGTGGAAATCACTCCACGGAGTGCTCCGAAGCCCGGAGATCGGCCTGCAAGCTGAACTGGAGGCTTCCTGGCACCCCGCAGATGTGCGAAGATCGCTCCGCAGGACGCTCCGAAGCCGAAGCATCGGCCTGAAGGCTGAACTGAAGCACCCCACAGACCGGTCTCCGCCCACCTGCAGGGTGCCGGGAACACTTCAGTTCAGCTTGCAGGCTGATCTTCGGACTTTGAAGCACCCCGCGGAATGCCTCTGGGCGCCCTGCATCTTATGGTCCAGTGCGCCTTATGGTGCGAAAAATACGGTAATTTCACTTTGAGCTATTAGGCGCATAACAAAAAAACAAGCATGGCTCAAATTCATGGCAATATTTTAAAAATCATTTAGATTATTGTTTTTATCTTAATAGCAGAAACAAAGTGATAAATGTGACATTCAAAAACAAAGACAAGAACAACAGAAAGTGGCAACACATTTTTTAATTAGAGTTCCTGACGGCTATTAGTTATTGCATCATCTAGGCTGCTCAGTTCCCTTCCTCCTGGTTCTGCCCTGCATACAAAAATTGTTAGTATTTTGTGAGTATGCTCAATCTTCATTTTCATGTTGAGAAAGTTCTTTTCCAAAATTTTGTAAGTATTTCTGGAAACCATGCATATGGTTTGGCAGAATAAGGTACTCTGGGAAAGAATTTGACTTGAGCAGTAGGACAGTATGATATTTAAAGAAAATATCTGTTTTACTTCCTTTTTTTACATTTATTGGATAGTAGGGAGGAACATTGACAACTTTCTTTCTTTCTTTCTCTCTCTCTTTTTTTCCAGATACAGAAGAGTAAAAAACAAAACAAAACACATATGTAATCAAAAAGGGACTGCAAGTTTCTGTCATCATTTTAATTCATCTTCACTCTCCTACTCCCTCCACAAAGGCCGATTTCTGGGAAGGGCCTTAAGCAGCTTTCCAAGCCTCAGCATCTGCCCGCTTCCCACTAGCAACTTTGCCATTAATGACTGGGAGGTGGGCATATCCTACAAGATTTTTTTTTCCATTTAAGGTTTTCATTTATTTGAGTCTTTAAAAAAAACATGAATTCCCTCTAGCAAAATGACTACGCTTTTGGGAGTTGCAGAACAAGCAGATGTCATGATCACATGAATGCCAGCTTGCGAACAATATTCTGATGTGATGAAGCAGAGAACTGACACATTCATGGGGAAAAAAGCCTTGAAAACCATTGTTATTTTAATGACCAAAGAAAGGGGGAAAAGAAGAAGAGGAGGCATTGAACTGTCTATCAAAATGAGCAATGGGTTTTGTTTTGTTTTTTTTACAAAAAAGAAATTTGGCTATTTTACCAATAAGTGAATTATTGAATTCCTAGACAGAATTTATAGTACTTTTTTTAAGGCTGTAGATTTCGTTTGCTTGATATTTGGTTTCTACTTTGAATGTCATTCATTTGGTTCATCATTTTGTTTTGTTTTTTGGCATTTATTGATGAAAGAATGTTTCTGAAACGAGCAGTGAATGTGCTGTCTGCTTGTCTTCTGTAGCAACTAATTATTTTTTTTAAAGGCTACATCTGGCCTTTTACTTGATTTGAACAACACTAAATAATGGTAATTTCTCCTTTAATTGAGTTTAATTCCTAAATCTAGGGTATCCTCAGGGAACTGTCCAAAAAGTAAAAATGGCATATTAAGTCTCAAAATGGAAGTTTTGCCTTTCTTTACGGGTGGTGCATGTATGATACATGTAAAAAAAGAGCAGAACTTCAATCATGCAATCAGTTGACCTTTTCATCCCCTCATGGACACTTCTGAACATGTCCAAATAACATTCTTAGCAATCTGAATTTCTCCCTTTGTACTCATGCAATAGCCTTTTATTGCTGAATGAGCTAAGAAAACTGAATTGGCTAACACTGTGTATCAAACAGAATGCAATATCAATTTTATATCAGTCAGATTTAACAGGCTTGGGTTACCTGTTTGCCTCCTAACAATAAACAAGGACAAGTGGGAAACCTCATTTTGGCATCTAAGGTTTCCAGACGATGTATCATAACTACAAGTCATGTTTTATCGCAGAGACAATTGTTCCTCCATATTCATTACGTATATTCCAAATTACAAAGGTGAACACAAATGTTTGCTAGTAGAATAGTAGAATTCTCAAAATAAGCACTTGTCTTTTTTTCCCCTTTGCCTTAGTGTAACCAAGATACTTCCCTCTAATAGATAACTAGAGGTAGTTCTTAACTTGTGACTAGTCACTTAGTGATCATCCAAAGTTATGGTAGACACCCCAAAAGTATTTATGAATCTGTTCTGAAGTTCTGGTGGATGCTCCCCCATGATCACATGACTGTAATTTTACTCAGCAAGTGATCCATATTCACAGCTGTTTGGAGTGTTCCATGATCAAGGGACCACAATCAATGATGGTTTTGCCAAAACCTGGTGCTTGTGTTTTGTGTTTGAGCAAAAGCACCTCATAGCAAGCACTGAGTATACTTAATGACCATGGCATTCACTTAATAACCATGATGATTCACTTAACAACTGTAACAAAAAGGTCGTAAAAAGGGTAAGCCGTGTCAGTTTATGCAGGCTCCATTGCGATCCTAAGTCAATGTAGTGTATGATGATCCTTAAAAAGTGGACACATGATGGTTCAGAAATATAAAATTATGAAATGACGGTTAGGATAGTGATTTATTATATGTCTTGATCCCTGTATTTATTACACTGGTAATGAGGATAGGAGTGCAACCCTGTTTGATTTTCAAACTGTTTGATTTAATTGTCATATTTTTTTTCTCAAAGTAACACCGGTCATTTTATGGAATCCTTCTATTTGACCACACTCACCCATTTCTCATGCTAGACCCCTCTGTATTTTTGATAAAGCAATTTGTAGTTATAAATATTTTTTCACCAAAGCTCAGGTTAAAAAAATATGACTTTTTTTTCATCCCGTATTCAGAAAAATCATAATAAGGCTGGTCTTCCCTGAATTTAATTATGTGCCAGCATATATATATATATATATATATAGTTTAATATTATTTATTAAATCTTTATGCTGCCCATCTCCCCTATAAGGTGATTCTGGATGACCAGAGGTTATATATCCACTTTGCATTAAAAGCAATTCCAATTGACCCAGGACAAATCATGTTTTTTCATAGTAAAAGTAATTTTTATTTGTAAAATTAATTTCATGTTAGGAAGACCTGTGTGTGCTGGTTATGTGTGTATTGATGCATGTTTAAGAAAAATTGCCTGTCAGGAATTCACTGTCTAGTTTGTGCAACAACCGTTTAGCCTTACTTCTGCTACTCAGTATGGGAATAATATTATGGTGTATCCTGTACTGATGGGCGATTGATGGGTAATTTTAAAGATAAGGATATCAGATACTACTATCATACAATAGTTTGTGAAAATGAAACTTTATTGTGCTCTATGCTTCTAGCAGATGGAAAACAGAAGCAGAATATTTTATTTGTTTCGATTTTTCGATTTTTCGAATATTGAGTTTACATAGCAGATATGAAGTACAAGAAAACCACAGCTCGGGGGCTGGCAATCTAGGTTCATTCTGCAGTCTACTGTTAGGAACAGATCTATAGTCAACAAACTTCAGAACAGAACAATTGGAAGGAATCAGTTTCCAGAAGACTGCACCTTTTGATGAACATGATATGCTTTGAGTGTGTTAGCCTTTTTAACCATTAGAAATGGAAGCCATATCTTTATAATCTTAAACAAATACAGTTCTTATCTACTCCATCATTGGTGTATTTCTGGAGAAGGAAAATACTATTTAAAGTTCATTCTGATTAGCTGTTGTCAGCATAGCATCTTCTGGAAGCAAAATATATAATTTTTCTACCATGAGGATTTTGAACAGAATTCAGGCTTAATTTCATGTATCATTCTACCAGTTTCTGGCATTATTTTCCTTCTCTATGAAATGGAAAATAGTATATGTGTATTTTTAAACACAAAATCCAAGAACTCTTCACATTAATTATGCTAAATAGGGCCATTTTTAATTTAACCAAATTGTAAATCACAAATAAGTAATGCACATATATATGGACAGTAAGGTTCAAAGGCAAAAGGGTGCTTCAGAGGGAATGGACATGCCATTTCTCTGCAACTTCTTAAGTCTTTTTTTCTTGATAGCTTTATCTGCAGAGGGCATCCACGTGATCACAAGGAAAGATGCAGCCATTTCAAAAGTTGTGAACAGTTATTGTGTGCTCTGAGATATGTTTTGTCTTTATGTCTGAAGTGTTACATGGCTTAAATGTGCAAGTTCTTTAATTCTGCAATCCAATTTAAAAATGTCTTATGGGATTTTATGGGGTTTGGTTCCAAATAAGTGGAGGTAGAATTCCAGTTTCTCAGGATGCATTTTCCTGTCAACAATGGGCAGGATCTGTGGTTACAAAGAAACTTCTCGTTGCATTTATTACTAAAAAAAAGTCTGATTGTCACAATTCTATGCTGAGATATACTTTAAATATTCAGGCTATCTAGTTTTACTTCTACAGTTTGCAGCTTTTGCACATACAGCTTAGCGCAGAAGGCAGTTGTTCGCCTGTCTCTTTCTTATTTAATATTTTGTACATTTTTAGGGTTTGAAACTACAATTTGGGGTTTGAAACTCTCTAATAAGATTCTTTAATGCAATATTAAGTTCCAACTAAATGAAATATTTTGTTTAGAGGGATGATTGCTGCTCCCTTCTGGAGTCATTAAAGTTTCCTGAGACATTATCTCTTCACAAAATATGTGTTGAGTTTGATCCATTTACTTTTAGTTAATTTTTTCTCATTATATTCATCTATAAGACAATTTAGAAGACAGTTCAGAAAGGCAGGAAATGCCTTAAGTATAGCAAGAAGTAGAACTGAAATGTGTTGCGTGTTTGTGCACAACTGCCTCTGAATCAGTGTTGACTTCTCATTTTTTTGGCAAGATTTCACTGTTTGCCACTGCCTCTTTCCTAGGGATGACAGTGACTTGCCCTAGGCTAACCAGCTGTCTTTATGCCTAAGGAGGGACTAGAACTCTTGGTCTACAGATTGTAGCCTGGTGCCTTAGCCACTACACAAACTAACTCAGAGCTAAAATACCAATATACAGAAAACACTGGGCAAAGTAGCATAGAATGGCTACAGCACAAATAATAGATTGAAAACTTGATTTATATCTTGTACCACAGTAGAACCTCTCCAAAATATAGCATCCTTTTCTTCTCATTTGAAGTCCACTTAGTTATATTTCAAATTTTACTACTTAATGAAGAAAAATTATTTAGGCCTAAATTTGAATTCAATCCTAAAACAACTGGAGCACTTGAACACTATCAGAATTGACAAATTCACCACCAGTCAATTGCAAACGGCAGCTTTACTTGGAACAGTTTACATCCTGTGACAATACTTTTAACACCATTAAACATTAACATCTGCCTATACCAGGTCTTTGAGGAGGACTCAATAGGTGGATAAAAACGTCATAATTCAGTCTTAACATCTGGCTGACTATGAGACAAATCATAATAATAATAGTCATTTATAAACTACAAAGCTGAAATTCTAAAATACTTGTTTTAGACTTCTCATTCCGATGTTCTGAAACAGTATAGATTTACACATCTTGTTCTTTCGAGTTCTATATTTATTAGAATGAAAGAATCTAAAAGCCTTTCTAATGTGTTTTTCTATCTGTATTGTCACTTGGAAAATGAATGAGAATGACTGCTTCATGAACAAATGGAAGCTTTAGCTTTAAAAGCTTTAAAAATTCTCTGACAACACAATATTCTAGTTTCTTGACGTTTAGTTTTACAAATGCTGTTCCTTAGTAGAAGGAATGTGTTGTATATGCTGCAGCTGTGTTTATTTGCTATACAAATTTAAAGCTGGCCTTTGCAAGAGTTACCAACATACAATATCGACTGTGCTAAATCAGTGTTTGCTTAGTTTAAAAATACAGAGTATAGTTGGTCTGGCTGCTTAACATTATTCTGATTAACATGTCAGGAGTTCACCCTTGTTTTAACCAAGATAAACTATGAGTTATAAGCGAGAGAAAGACAGAAGCCCCCATTTTAACTACCGGGGTAAAGGAGATTCTTTTCTCTGTATTGTCTTTCACCACTTGTCTTACAAAGAGAAATATGGGTCTATTAGTAGTCTATTTGTGAGATTTCCAGAAATACAAAGTTCCCAATCTATCTTCAGATTAATGTTGAAATTCTATCCTCCTGTCTTGATTTTAATCAAGATAGAATGTGCTGACAGCAGATATGCCCAAATTTAAGAATTTAAAAGTCTTGGAATTTTCAGGTTTTGGTCAGTATGATCTGCTTCTTTTCAGTTCTGGCTGTAAAGAAAGTATACAATCAAATCACTACTGTTGAATATGCAATTCCCTGGTTATTGAAAATCATTTTCAGAATCTTCACTGTGATAACAATAGATATCTGGTTCACACTGATCTCACTATGCATTTGGAAGCATTGGATATTTTTTTATAAAACCAAGCATTGATGAAAACTTATCAAATTTTTAATATTTTTTTCTGCTGAAAAAGGACATCAAACAAATCAAGTTATACAAATATCATTGTATAATTGGAAAAATGTCAAGAAACACCATATCGATCAGGTTGATGGAAAGCACCATCCACTTGCCCCAAGCTTGCTCCAAGCTTCTTAAGCAAGTAAAGTTGCAGCCACTGTGTTTGTTTTTCTAATAGTCTAGACTATAAAAATTGTCAATTTAGCAAATTGTGGCTCCTATCAAAGAATTGTGTTATTTGCTATAAAAGAGGTGTTTTTTGTGATGGTGTTTGTTTTTAATCCAAAGTATAGTCTGCATGAACAAACCCCTACATGGCATAAGGTCTGCTTACCTATCTCTTGCATTGTCTGTCCAGACAGTATGAGCCAAAAGGTTTGGCAATTGAATTCCTTCAATTAAATAATGTCCTCTATTGCTACACCAGAAGTAAAAATTATCTATCAATGAGCTTATCCTCTGGAAATGAAGTTCTCTCAGATACCCATGTGACTCCCACATGAAGGCGTTCTTGAAAAGCATAAAGACCTGGTGGTTCTTCCAGGTTTTGAGGTAGGGTGGTTGGAGCCCCCCCTTCAGATTTGTTTAGGAATTGGGTGTGGTTAACTCAATGCTTAAATTTAATCAATCCTGTTACATTACATTTGAGGAACTAGCACTTTTGTGTGTGGGGGTTAGCAATTATTATAGAAAAGCTTGCCCATATAGATATTTGGTTGGGATAACATTTGCAAACATTCTGTAAATTCTGCAATGAACTCTGACACTCTATGGAAATTCTATGTATCAACATGTTACATGATGTCTGTTTTCAGGACAGACAAAAAGAAATACACCACACAATATACAATTTAATTAGAGAATCTACAAAATAGAATGATAACTATTAGTGTAGCTACTCAGCCAAATTCCTGAACAATTTGTCAGTGGGTATTTAGTCAGGGCAACTTTGCCCTACCCATTCAAAACCAACTATTGGAAGAAAAGATGCTATGCCTTTATGTCCTACTTGCAAATTTTCCAGCAATACATAGTTCATTATTTTGAAAAACTGATTCTGGACCCATAGCGCTAGGTTCTCCTAAAGTCCCTCCATTCCAATGCCATTCTTTCATAATGTTATCTAATATAATAGAATGGAAACAATGTCTGAGGCATCATTTCAGTAGAAATGTTCAAGAAGCTACAAGAAAATATGATTATTATATAAAGTTAGGCATATTCCCCCCTTGTATTACTTAATGCTTATCCTAAGATTACTATAATAGCACTTAAAATAAATGGACTCAGTGACCTTTTGTCAAAGAAACAGAGAAATGAATTGAATCTAAGTACTCTGTTCTCATAAACTGTTTTGCACCTTAGGTTGACATCAAGAAAAATCCAAATACATACCAACATTTTGTTTCATATTAGCTAGAATATACAATGGATATATCTCAACTGAAATGAACTCAGGGCCATTTTACAGATTTTATATATGTAACAGAAACTGAGTGTAATACACTTTGTTTCTCATATGTGCTTATTTTATTCCTAAATATTGTATATATGAATACAATATTTGTATATTGTATACATGAAATATATACTTCTCCAACCTAATAGCCTCCAGATATTTTAGATTAACATATAGATTTCTTCCTAACATGGACTTGGCATATATCGATTAGGAATTCTGGGAGTTATGATCCCCAAACCTCCATAGCATAAGACTGAAGAAGGTTGATCTGACATATTTGTACACCTAAAATGATTGTGTTTTAAGAAAATGAGGATGCATGTCATCTACAATAATTTTCCAAAGAAAAATGTTTGGGAGGGGATAATGAACACCCAAAAAGACAAAGCTCATTGAATTCATTGCTAAAAGAAGGAGAATAGTAAGTTTCCTAAGTCAACACCCCTGATTTGTTCCTCTTTTGGCTCAAAATATAAGTGGCTTTTAGATGTGCAGCAATGTATATTTTCAACACTTGTGAGAGTATATTTTTAGAAAAAGTATATTTATTGTATCTTTTTTAAATTGTGAAGTTTAACGGTCTCTAAATCAGTTTCACAGTTTTTTGGTTTTTCTGTAAATGTATTTCTGTACATGTTATTACCAAATAAAAGCAATGAGATTTCAATTTGTATTGAATCCCACATCTGTTTGTCTATATCTAAGGAAATAATGCTTAGCATGTCTGTCAGTGCTGGAATAGGATTTAAGTCGCAACTAAGGATGGTGTTAGTAATGCTCCCAGATTGGCTCTGTACTGGATTGTCTTATTTTTACTATAATGAATCCATGAGCATGGGGGAGCTCTTCAGAGGTTGGCAGCCAAACTAATATGGATTTAGAGGGAAATATTACCTCCTCTTCTTTCATGATTCCTGGACTATCCTTCCTCCTTGCAATAATTTAGTTACAATCACTTCAATCACTTCATTCTATAGTTTCTGCTGTTTAGGTAAGCATACAGAGGAGTGATGTCCTGATTGATAGAGTGGCTGAACAAAACAAAACAGGAGAAAATACAGCAGCCGGGGGCAGTGCTCGGATTTCTTTTTATTTCAATACATTTCTATTGATCAGCTGAAGAGTGCACTTTTTATCTCTATGTTTTAGGCATAGGGGTAGTGTGAATGAAGATTGGTGACCTTGAACTTGATTCTGAGGATTTAGGGATAAAAAAACATTGGGTGTATGGAAAGGATCTTTATAAAGAAAGGGAAGCCATTCTAGAAATCTTTCCCTAATTTTTACTATGTTGGCTCCTTCTCGTACTATTAATAGCAGTAAGATCTAAACTTTGATGGAAGGATAAAAATCTAGAAGCCATTTTCTTCAACAGTTAACATTGTTCTGCCTTCGAAACACATTTTAAAAAAAATATTGAGAGATATCCCCCATCTAGAGATATCTGGCTCTCTTAAAGTACAATACAAGCTATAATGGGATATTTTGATTGCATTCAGTTCAACTATTTTCATTAAGACAGGAGTGGACAACAGATTTTCTTAACATTTCTCACCATTGGCCATGCTTGCTCAAAATGCTTCTTTTATGTAGTTCTTATTTTTCATGACTTCTTAAAGTATTGCATGTTTCATGATTGTACAAAAACTGACAATCTTGCAGGATCCAACCTGGGGTTTTGTCTTCCAAGTTTTTAGACTCGTGCTGGAGACCGTCTTCAAGAAATTTCTTTCTTCAGAGAGAAATTCCCTGAAGATGGGACACAGTACAAATCCAAAAGCTCAGAAGACAAAACCTCTGGTCCCGTTGACTGACCCAGATTGGATCCTGCAACATTATCCTGGGACACATATATTCACCTTCATACCTGACAATCACCTGAGCTTGATGTCCTTTGCCATATTTAGTTTTGCAATCATTGTAGTCGGACAGAAGTGAGCAGGTCTAGTGCAATCTCAAATAACTACACTAGACAAGAGCATATTTTCCATGATAATAGCCTTATTCTAGGTCTCATACTTCCTCCTCCCCCACTTGCCTGGAATGAAAAGTGATTAAAGTTTGCACATCCTGCTCTAAAGCCAACTATAAATTACAATTTTACCCAAATCACACTCTGTACAAACTACAATTTGCATGCAAATATGCCAACATTTCAAAGAATAGTTGGATCTTGGTTTGTAATCCTGGTATGATACAAACCAAGGCTGAATGCCTCTGATTACCTGAGGGGCAATAAGTAGGAAAGCATAGCCTAAAGCATTGAATTATGGTATTATCTGAAAGTAGAAATAGAACTAGTGAAACAACCTTTATGATCATAGGAATCTAGTGGTCATCCAGTAATTTGCAGTCCAGATCATGTCAACTTAATCATGGTAACTACAGTGGCACATCAGTGATTTGGCTTTTTAATCTCTTGTAGCAGTGGACAGGAAATACATACAAATATATTGACATATAACCAAACGATTGTCTTTAGAAGGCATAGTAATAACTTGTCCATTTTTATTCTCAAAGGTTCAAAACAATTTATGAAACCAGCATCTGTTCCTAATTCCACAGATCGCCTAACTCTACCAGGTTAGTGGCTCCAACTGTATTTGAATGCCTATTCAGATATGTGAGTATATAATATATATAAACATCTAAATCATATCATTCATTTGTGAAAAGAGATTCCTTCCATTCAGATTACATGATTGACCCTGCCCTTAAATAAGTGTTTTCTATTTCATGTGCTGGACTTCATTTCCTGCACTCTCCAATAGACATGGTATCAGTTTGAGAAAAATTGCCATAAATAATGCTTAACAATGTATTTCCTGTGGATTAGTATGGTATTGAAGAATATTTTCCACTATGTGATGAATCTGTGTTTATATGTGTGTGTCTTCAACTCATCGTTGATTCCTGACAACTGTGTGGACTAGTCTCTGCAGTTTTCTTGCCAAGATTTATGAAGTGGTTCAACATTGCCTGTTTCCTATGACTGAAAGAGAGTGACTAGCCCAAGATCATCCAGCTGGCTTTGTGCCCAAGGTGGAACTAGAACTGCCTGTGGCCTTCCGGGTGCACTTCAAGGTGTTGGTAACCACATTTAAAGCGCTCCATGGCATTGGGCCCAGTTATCTACAGGACTGCATTCTGCCCAATGATACCTCCCACCGTCCTGTTCGCTCCCACAGAGTGGGCCTCCTCAGGGTGCCGTCAGCCAAA
>JANHFO010001990.1:0-12113 GCA_032468095.1 Pareas carinatus | reverse complement strand
TTGGCGAGCTAACAGTTTGAACTCCCTTATAAGGAGCTGTCAAACTGCCACGCTCGCTTTTGTCCTGTTTGTTCTCCTTGGAATAAAACTTGTTGTACTTGGACTGGCTTCGTCTCGTTCTGCGAACCCCTGGATCACCACATCTAACATAAATCAAACTGTAGCACAAATATATGAAGAAGGAGTAAAAGTAAATAGGCCAAGATAAAGGGAAGAACAAACATTCTGTGGCTGGCTAAAGTAGCTGAGGTCTTCCAAAAGACAGACATAAGAAATTTAAAGAATAAAAGGAATTGAATGAAGCATTGTACCATCAAAATGGCAGAAGCACAGATGCTTTACAGTGATAGAAAGGTAAGGAAAAGTATAATTAATTGAAGAGTATGACATACACTCTTTTGAGCTTTTTCTGTTTTTTCTTACATCAGACACCAAATTTCTTTGGCTGTGTATTTCCTCCCCCCCCCCCATTCTTGCCTAGTGCTTCTTACTATTAAATGAAATTATAAGATAATCTCTTTTTCTTCCTTTAAGCTATAAATATTTGCTTTTACATGGCGGCAGCTGCTCTTTAAGAAATTGGAAGGTAACGGAAGGATCAAACAATGCCAGTTCTTATAGAATCTGAGGAGTCTTGGCATTTTGTTGATGCTGTTATATTTTCAACATGATCTAAACATGCCAAGTTATTCTGAGAATCTGGCACCAATTTATCCAGAATTTAATGTATTTAGCCAAGAAATAAATCTATTTCGCTTTTTAGCATCTCCCTATTGTAATTGTGCATTGGTCTTGCCAGGGCCATTTCCCCATTTTGCTCAAATGGCAGTGTCAAATAACAATAGCAACGATAACAATAATAATATTTTGTAGGGTGAAAAATGCTGTCTTAAGAGACAGAAATATTTATTGTATACTGATTTCCCCACAGAAATTAATTCCAAACAAATTTACATTCCACATTTAAAGAAGACATAAATTATTCATATTTCCTATGATCAGCATTCAGCATGTCTTACACTGGAGTACCTGTAATTTTTCAGTTTACCCATTTAAAAATTTCACTCTGTGTCTCATTAGCATGTGTTTTGTGCAGCTATTCCACTGAGGTAATTTAATAGTCTTCAATAGAATTATGTTCAATTAAAATGTGTCAGCTTTTACAATTCCAGATCTTTTTAGCTTGTAATTTGATTGCTCTAGGTCTCAGTTTTACTTAACTACTGCTGACATACCCTGCTTACTAACTCCACTCACAAAGTATGGAAAAGTGAAAGGGTATTTTGAAGATCATTCATAATGTCAGGGTACACTAGTATTCTCATACTTTTTCATTCTAGTTATACAGTCTTACCCACCTGGGGCCCTTTTCCCCAAAAAGTGATGGAGTAATTAAATTTCTTCAGTGGGATGATTGTTCTGTGTATCAGTTTAAAACAGACTCAGTTGGAATGATGTTGGGTGTCAGATTAGGGGAAAGTTCCTAAACAATTTTTAATCTCATAATAATTTGAGCCAAATTATCTTTTGTTAAGAGAATATATAGCATTCTGATCATTGCAATATAATTGTTCATGTAGAATTGTTGTCTCACTTCAATGGAAAGTGTAGATTTTTATGTGCAAAAAAACCATGTTACATATCTAATATTCCTTCCTCCTTCTATTTTCCTCATGACAACCCTGTGAGATGAGTTGGACTGACAGTGTGTGACTGACCCAAGGTCATTAGTCAGCTTTCATGCCTAAGGCTGGACTAGAATTCCCAGTCTCCTGGTTTCTAGCAACACTAAAGACCACACGATTTCAAGGTTAAAGTCACAACTTGTGATTCATATAGAGAATATTTGTTTTTTTTTAAACAAATGAATATTTATTTTTGCATGATATGGTCAAGGTCATATACATTTATATTTTAGAGTCTTCAGTGAAAATGTTAAATGTGTTTAATTCTTTTTTTGAAGTGAAACCTTAATTTTTCAGACCTCAAAGCAAAATCCTTAAACTATAGGTAACCAAATTACACAGCCACCGATGTCCTTTATATAATGTAATTGGGCAAATGAGGCAGTTGATATCATTTGGATCAATGAATATCATTTGCATAAGGATGTCATTACATAAATTCTGTAAAATCACTGCAGTAAGATTGCCTTCGATTTACTTTCATTCATAATGTAGCACTCTGTTTCTCAGTGGTTTTTTTAATGTTGTTCAAGCATCAAACAACATTACTAAACAGAATAGTTGGTAATAAAATATATCATGAAGATGGCAGTACTAATTACTGCATGTTTCTTGTTACCCACTCATGGTACCTAGATGGAGAAACTATAACTAACTTACTGAGAGCATCCATCAGAAAATTAAGCTTTGATAAAACCTTAGAAGAATGATAAAATAAAAAAAATAAAGGAATCAGTTTTACTATTTTTCTGTTTGACAGAAGCATGTATTTGAAATACTATTTTTTCTTTCCCAAAGAACCATGAACAGGATAAGGAATGAAAAAAGTTACATATAGTGTAAGCTAGAAACCCCCAATATTTACTTTTATAAAGGGGTGTCCACATGATATGATTTAACAAGTCTATGTGATGGTGCAACTGAAGTGATGTCTTAAAAACAGGAGTTTCAATTGCACTCCTAGCTGCTCTTTTAACTTTTTTGCCACACTGTTAGACACTCGTGTTTTTATATAAGCATTTACATACAATTCTATATCATTTTCTTTCTTTCTTTTCTATCCAAAGAACAGAAATGTCCTACTTTAGCTGACCAAGCTTTTGTTCAAAAAGAAAGCATTATGACCTATGGCTGGCATGGTATAAGCGAAGTTCATACAAAAGTTACATACCTGAATGCTTTATTACTTTATTGTGCAACAGAAATGTCAATAACATTCCGATATTTAATAACATAACATAAACAATGAACCAGCCCAGATTACAAAGTTATAGCATAAAAATAAGCATGTCAGTGAGGAAAAGAATATACAATTGATTCAGGCTAAAGGACTCAGATGCGATGTGTTCCAACTGAGAGAAAGAATCCAATGCAAGTTCTCTGTGGCTGCCATAGTCTCATAGTACAGCTTGCAATCTGAAGTTAAGATAGTCCCCTCATTCTTTGCCTTTAGGAAAGCAATAAAGAACATACTTATGCTTTCTTCTACTGTTTGTAATTGTTAGATCGGGACTCCCCAGGCATCCAGGAGCCGAGGTCTGAAGGTTCCCTGCCCCCGTGGTTTGCCCTATAAGGGAATTTAAGTTATGTAAAAACCTGCTTGGCTAACGCGTGCTTAGCGCGCCAACTATAAAATAAGTCAGCAGGAGTTTTGCCACTGCTAGTGTTGTTCTGTTTGTCCTATGAACAAACGCTTGTTGAATAAACCCTACACTCCAGCCCCGTTTGTTCCACATTGCTACACACTGGCGACGAGGAGAGGGAAGCGGCTAATGGAGCTCGGTGCTGAGTAAACAGGTCAATTGTCTAAGATTGCTGCACGGAGCGAGTGACAATGTCCATCGTCCAGCCACCGGCAAAATACAATCCAGCAGAAGAGGGGTGGGCAGCCTACATGTCGAAATGTAACTTCTACATTGCCGCCCACACCCCGGACGACTACCTGGAGGAACGGAAGAAGGCGCTGTTCTTGAGCAACTGCAGGAATGCCATTTTCGAGATGGCTTCCAACCTGGTGGAGCCGCAAACATTAGAGGAGACCTCATGGAAGGACCTCATTGAGAAACTTACAGCCCATTATGCCCCAGCGCCATCTATGTGGGTTCAGCGCCACAAGTTCCAACATCGAATCCAGAAGCAAGGGGAATCAATCAGTGAATACCTGACGGGGCTTAGGCGGGTAACTGCCCACTGCAAATTCCAAAATATCGAGGAGGAGCTGCTGGGTCAGTTCCTCTTTGGGATACAGGACATTAAACTACAGCGGCAGCTGCTGGCAAACAAGAAATTGACCTTTGAGATTGCTATGGATGAAACCCTAGCGACAGAATCATCGACCTCCACGGCTGACTCGCTCCAGAGAATGGCTGGGGGAGCAGCGGCTGAAAGGCCAGCCTCAGAGGTGCACCAGGCTTCCGCCAGTGATCAACCCGATGACCCATCAGAGGGGGAGGAGAAGAACGAGGTCCACCAGGTCTCCAAGCAAGCCGACCAAAAAAAAACCCTGCATTTGCTGCAGGAGGTTCCACCCAAAGGCAACTTGCAAAGACGCTAATTGCCATCGCTGCGGTGAACGACGCGACCTGGCGTGAATTTGCAGGGCGCCTCAGCCCTCCCCCCTCCCCCAGCCTCAATCACCGGACAGGAAGCCCAACAACAAACCAGTGGGAGGGAAGAAACCTGCCTGCAAGCCTAGGCAGGTGAGAGAAGCTGCAAATACATTTTTGATACAAAATACCAAGTCAGTTTCAGCCTGCAACACTAAACTGTCTGCAAATGTAGCAATCAACGGCGCTCTCTATCCCATGGAAGTAGATTAGGACTCAGAGATTTCTATGATCTCCTGGGCCTGACTGAAGCAACTCTGCCCCAGGATCCAGAGGCGCGAGATCAAACAGCAGCTCCTTTGCCTGACAGACTACCAGGGGAATACCATCCCCGTATTAGGCAGATTTGTTGTCACTGTATCTTACAAACAGTTCCAGGGTCGCCTGAACCTCATCGTGGTGGGCGGACATCTTCCGACCTTCCTGGGACTGGAGTGGTTCAAGCCCTTGGGGCTCGAGCTGATCAGCGTCTGCCAAGTGAACAAGGACTGAAGCCAAGACCTGATCCAGGACTTTAAGGACGTTTTTTCAGAGGAGCTTGGCAAGTACCGGGGCACCCCAATTTCCCTGAATCTGGACCCTATGGTAGCCTCAATTAGATTAAAGCCCAGGAGAGTCTCCTTTGCTCTGCAGCCCAAAATTGATTGAGAATTGAATAAGTTGATCAGGCAGGGTGTGCTAGTCCCTACTGATCACCTAAAATGGGAGACACCTATAGTCACCCCCATTAAGGGAGATGGTTCAGTGTGCATTTATGCCAACTATAAGTGCACACTGAACAAAGGGCTCCATTCCTTGGGCCCTGGGAAGGTCTTTGCGAAGTTGGATCTCGCACAAGCCTACTAGCAGCTGCTGGTGGACGATGAAGCAGCTGAAGCCCAGACAGTGGTGACACATAGAGGGGTTTTTAAGTGCACCTGCTTACAATTCAGTATTAGCATTGCACCTGGAATCTTCCAGAGTGTGATGGAACGTCTGCTCTGGGATTCGAAGTGTGGTTCCATATTTTGATAACGTTCTCATCACTGCAGAGAATGAAGGACAACTCTCCTTTAGACTAAGGGCAGTTTTACAAAAATTTCAGGAAGCCGGCTTAAAACTAAAACCAAAAAAGTGCCAAATTGGGGTGCCAGCGGTGGAGTTTTTAGGCTTTAAAATTGATGGTAAGGGCATCCACCCCACGGCCGAGAAAGTCAGGGCTATCCAGGAGGCCCCCCACACCGACCAATAAGACAGAGCTTCGAGTCTTTTTAGGGCTTTTGAGCTTCTATGCAGTATTTTTGAAGCGCAAGGCCACAGTAGCGGAGCTGCTGCACAAGCTCATAGCCAAAGACTCTGTGTGGGTGTGGGGCCCCAAGGAGGACTGGGCTTTCAAGTCCGTAAAGAACTTATTGTCCGCCGACAGTTTTCTTATCTGCTACAATAACATTTTGCCACTAATATTGTCTTGTGATGCATCCCCCTTTGGGGTGGGGGCAGTGCTCAGCCACAGGCTCCCTTCGAGCCAGAAAGCCCCGATTGCATATTATTCGTGCACCTTATCTAAACCTGAAAGAAATTACAGTCAGGTAGATAAGGAGGCGCTGACCATTATTGCAGGTATTAAATGATTTCATGAATATTTATATGGCTGTCACTTCACTATTGTGACAGACCATAAACCACTGTTAGGATTGCTGGCCACCGACCGGCCCACTCCTCCGGCCCTGTCGCCACGGTTTTTGCGCTGGGTGGTGTTCTTGGCAGCATATACCTACAGCATAGTGTACCACCCAGGAAAGTCCCTAGGCCATGTAGACGCTTTAAGCCACTGGCCGCTGGCCGCCACTGACAACTGTGAGGTGGGGGAGAGTTCCATCCTCATGGTTGAGCTGTGCCAGCCCGGGCTAATCACAGCGCACCAAGTTGCGAAGGCCACAGCCCAGGATAAAACCCTGCGTACAATCATTTCCTGGGTATTGCGGGGTTGGCCGCCTCGGCCACTAAGCGAGGACCTCCGACCTTTCATTACCCGCCAAGCAGAACTGTCAGTTCAGGATGGCTGCCTGCTTTGGGGCAAGAGGGTTATCCTACCAGAACCCCACGTTCTAGCCACCCTCCATGACGGCCACCCTGGCATCACCCAAATGAAAGCTTTGGCCCGGGGCTATCTGTGGTGGCCCAGGATGGATGATCATATTCAAGACTGGGTTGGCAGATGTGCCCCGTGCCAAGAATCTAGGCTGGCCATGCCGAAGACGCCCCCCCCCAGGAATGGGAAAAACCTGCCAGACCGTGGTCATGCCTGCATGTGAACTTTGCAGGACCCTTCCACAGAGAAACCTTTTCCTTAATAGTGGATGCCTTTTTGCGCTGGCTGGAGGTTAGGCAGATGCCATCTATGCAGTTTTTGCCATCCACAGTCTGCTGGACATCATTGTCTCGGACAATGGACCCCAGTTCACCTCAGGGGCCCTTGAGCAATATCTGGGGGATAGGGGGATCCGTCACGCCCTCATTTCACCCCACAACCCGGCGGCCAATGGTATGGCCAAACGGGTGGTTCGATCGACCAAAGAAGCACTGAATCGCCAGGGACCAGGCCCGTGGCAAGAGAAACTCAATACGTTTTTAGCTTGGCAACATGTAACTCCACACAAGTCTACCAGCCGGAGCCCAGCAGAGCTGCTCATGGGCCGGAAACTTCGCATGGTTCTTGACCACCTGCACCCCCAGTACGCCCCAAAAACAATAACCGGACTTGACTGGGCCAGGCGACTTGAAGTAAGGGATGCGGCCTATGCCAAAAACTATAATGGGCAGAGTCGCTGTGTCCTAACTAAAGTAGTAAGGGTGACAGGCCCCCGGTCGCATGTGGTCACCTTGCCAGATGGGAGTCAATGGAGGTGCCACATCGACTAGCTTCGGGGGGCCATAGCGCCCAGGCCGGCGCCCGGCAGTATAGGGCCAATACCTAACCACAGTATTCCTCCCCTCGTAGAGCTAACCAACGAAGACAACGGGTACTTACCAGATCGTTGGCTAACCAGTCTGTCTGACGCCGAAGAAGGGTCTTCAGCGCAGGAGAAGGCTGCCTCCAGAGTCTCTCAGAATCCGCCACCAGTGGATTTGGAGGCTCAAACGGAGACAACCTCCTCCACCACACCTCCAGCGCCGACTGAATTGCGCAGGTCCCAATGGACTGTGTGGCGCCCCGCCTTCCTGGACGACTTTGAGTGCAGCCCGACTAAACCATCTAAGGGGTAGGGGGTGTTAGATCCGGGACTCCCCAGACATCCAGGAGCCGAGGTCTGAGAGTCCCCCGCCCCCGTGGTTTGCCCTATAAGGAAATTTAAATTATGTAAAAACCTGATTGTTAATGCGTGCCTAGAGCGCCAACTATAAAATAAGACAGCGGGAGTTTTGCCACTGCTGGTGTTCTGTTTGTTCTATGAATAAATGCTTGTTGAATAAACCCTAAGCTCCAGCCCCGTTTGTTCCACGCTGTTACAGTAGTTATAAGTTTCAACTGCTATTGTTCCTTTGTCTTTTCTTTATTGTTAACTTGACTTAAGTCTTTTTGACTTGCTGTGTTGGAAATAAAATAAAATATTGAATAAATAAATTGTCTGCAGTGATACAGATATATAGGTGGAATGATCAGTACAGGATTGCTGCAATTTAATTCAATCCAATTTGATTTAATTTAATTTAGTTCAACTATTACAAAACTCAAGACATCTAAACCTTCCAAATTCCCCTTCTGGCAGCGACCAAATCCAGTTGCTTCGCTTCAGCTGTGGAATCATGTCAGGATGCAGTAATTACTGTGAAACATGTTCCATATAAATAATATTGCTTTTCTATGAGAAGGGAGGACAATTTAACAATTTCCTTAATGAATGGCCTCTCAGTTGATTCTTCCTCTACAAGCTGACAAATGATCAGTCACTGACCCTAATGCCAATTATGTCTACGATACTGTATTTTCTATTACAGATTGAAATATTACAACATTTGAGCAGCAGGGGACAGAAGAGATCCAAAAATTCATAGAGTGTTCCCAGCAATCCACAAAAGATATGTCACATTGATTTTATTGTCTTGCCAGAGACCATGAGGGGGCTCTTTTCAGTTCTGCCAAATGAATGAGGAAAATCACATTACTACAAAGCAAGTGCGATGTCTCATGAATTATAAAATCAAAATATGTGTTTGGATTTAAATCTTATAAAGATTCATACATATGCAAACAATTTTTGTTTGTCTCATATTCTCTATTTAATGGCTTTTAAGTACAAGAAGATCATACAACTATACCCACAGCTATGTGTTATGCTTTCAGGTAACACATGCCCCTCAGTGTTCTGTGTAAAATGAGCCTGTTTTGTCATTTGCTTTTTTGTAATAGCAGTTTTACAAATGTAAAGTGATGCACATCAAGGCATCTCTATCCCAACTTCAATTGCACTCGTAAAGTCTGAGTTGTCTGTTATTAAACCAGGAAATAGATTTTCAAGTCATAGTGGAAGGACCAATGTGATGTCAACTCAAATAGGACTGGTTTTGAAAAAAGACTGATTCTATGCAAAGGGACTGAAATAAAACTGTCGGAATTGTAAATCTGTGTGTAGTGCTTATGGAATTTCTGCATCTGAGGTTCTATGCACAGTTCTAATTACCAGATATGAAAAAAGGTTAGAATAAAGCCTACATAAACAAATGAAGCATGGGAGGTATCCTTAAGTGGAGATGTGTAGGGGACATTCATGCACATGAATTTTTTTCTGCCCATAGAAAGCATCAGTTACTGACAGTCGGCCTATGAGTGAGCAAGTGTAGTGAGCATCTGTCCAATTGTCAATTGTTGCAAAATGACAGAACAACTTGAACAGTGATATTGCATCAAATTTTGCCAAAAGCTCGGTGATACCCAAGTGGAAACCATTCACAAGATTCAACAGACTTTCGGGGATGATGCCATGAGCAGCTCATGGATAAAGGAGTGGTACAACCACTTCAAAGATGACAGCACATCAGCGGACAATGAACTATATCTTGGTAGGCCCTCATCAAGTTGAAATGACAATGCCATTGAACAAGTATGGACTTTGGTTATATGGGATCGCCAGCTCATAGTCCAAGTACTTGTGAACAAGGTGGGAGTACATTCAATATTGACCAAGAATTTGGACTTGAGGGAAGTGTCCATGAAATTCATGTCAAAACTGCTAATGATGGAACAACTCCATTTGAAAATTGCATGGAACAGGCTGGACAATGCAAACAGTAACCCCAATTTCCTGAACACCGTGATCATTGGTGATGAGATGATGGGTTTATGAATATAGACTCAGAAACAAAAATGCTGTCCTCACAGTGGAAACACCCATCATCCAAGCACAACAGGTCCGCGGCAATGTCAAGATCATGCTGACCATTTTCTTTGACTCCCATGGGATGGTACAACATGAGTATGCACAAGGCACAACTGTTACCAAGGATTGCTACCAGGAGGTTCTTCGTCACCTTTATGATGCTATGCAATGCAAACGACTAAACCTGTGGGCAGTGACAACTTGGCAGCTTCATTACGATAATGCACCTACCCATTCTTCACATCTGATTCAGACTGTCTTGGCCAAACACAGCATTCTCGTGATTCATCATGCTCCCTACACCACTGATATGACTCCATGTGATTTTTGCTATTCCCCAAGCTGAAAATGTCGCTGAAAGGATCTCGATTTGAATCAAGAGAAGACTTTATGTGGAATGTAACAGCCCAGCTGAACACCATTCCAAAATATATGCTTCAGAACTGTTTCCAACAATGGCAGGACCGCTGGGATAAGTATGTGCATTACCAAGGAAACTACTTTGAAGGAGTGTAGAGTAAATGTATTTTGTATGAACAAATATAATTTTCCTGACCAAAAGTTCTATATTTTTTGAACAGACCTCATATATAGAATTCTGTCTGTTCCTATACAAGCACAAGCATGTGTGTGTGAGTGTCTGTCTGTCTGTCTGTCTGTGTAGAAACGAACAGACAGACACTGGCTAAGAAAAAAGAACCACTGAATGATGACTATTCAAGGTGTTTAAAATAATTATTGGCATACAAGTGAGCAAAGAAAGAGTTTTCTCCTTCTCTAAGAACATTAGGACTGGAAATAATCTAATAAAGCTGCCTGGAAGATTGTTTAGAACAAACCAAAGTAACAAATCTTCACATACTACATAATTCCCCAGTGGAATTCTTTGCTAAAAGATGTGATGATGGCCACTGACTTGGATGTTTTTCAAGGGAGACTGGACAAATTCTTGGAGAGCAGGCCTGTGAAAGAATTTTGATTGTGAAGATTGATTGTTATCTTTGAATTGAGGCAATAGTCTCCAATAGCAGTTGGAGGAAACAATGGTAAGAGATGCATGTCTCCTGCTTAAGATAATTCTGGTTGGCTATGAGAAGCAAAATCCTTTCCTGATTTGTTCTTCTATTCTTATCCTTACTGGATATATTTTCCTCTTTATTTGAGGTAGGTGGGTAGAGGAGCACTTTATTCTGTTTTCCAGGTCTCCCTATTTGCCAGTATTCCAATCCACTAATCAATGGATGTCCATTTCTGCATATTTACAAAAAGATATGTGTTGCGTACTGGGTTCCGCAGTCATAGAAGGAGACGGTGTAGGTCAAAAGGAACCAGTTATTTACAAATCAGAATCATTACAACAATAGATGTTCTCTTAGAGCAGCAGGTTCTCTCCAACAGACATTTGCCTGTGGAACACTCATGTTTATATACATTTCAGCCACTAGGCGGCCGCCAATAGGCAAGCAGGGTTTTCCTGGGCAATTCCCTGGCCTGTAGACATCCTGTCTGGAGGCCTAAAGACTTCAGCTACTTTAGCCCAGTGATTCAGCAGTTTTCATTAAACACATACAGTTAGATACAAGGCCAATACATAACAATATGTCTTTTGTGTGTATACACAAGATTTTGGCTCCAGTGTCAGGAACAAGGAGCAAGTGAGACCATGCAGCAACATTACATTTGAAACTCCAGCTACCCCATTCCATTCCCAAACCATTCTTTCCAATTCATAGCCTTGGAGTTTTCTTTACAATTGCAGCAAAAATATGCCATGGTAACATTTTTTTTAGTGTCGTGGTCTCCTTGATCTCATTTCCAGCCCATGGTTGAAAGTCATTTTTAACAGTACAATTAAACTACCGTATTACGGGGGTAGGGGGCAATTGATGGCTGGTTTTCTAGTTGTTTTTCTTACTGGAAGGTAACACTTTAGAGAAGTAAGAAAAGGATAGACTTCACGACTCACTTTCCTTAATTGCCCCCTCAGCAAATCAGTATGGGCCAATACCACATGCTAGCCTTTTACTCAGAAAGGATATGGACTTGTGGATCAATTTATCTGCCAACTTATAGGCTACAGAATGGAACTAACAGAGCCATCTGGTTGTGCCTGTAGAGCAAACTTCTTTGTTAATTTTGCAACCTCTTCTGATATTATTGGATCTATGCATTACTTCGCACCAACAAAGACTATCTGTGCTTTTGCTCTTACCAATCTTGTTACTGCTTCTTGTTGCTTAGATTTGTTCCTTCCCACGATGTTTTAAGATTTTCAGACATCTTTTTTTCCAGCTAAGGAGCAGAATAAACAAATTCTTATTTCTGTAGAAGAAGCAGGCTGCCCAGAGCCTTGAATACTCATATATTTACTTATTTACATACTTACTTACCTATTTATTTATTTATTTATTTATTTATTTATTTATTTATTTATTTATTTATTTATTTATTTATTTATTTATTTA
>JANHFO010001989.1:117558-135689 GCA_032468095.1 Pareas carinatus | reverse complement strand
CTCTGGAGGCAACTGGTTCCAGAGAGCTGGGGCAGCCACAGAGAAGGGCCTCCCCCGCGGGCCCGCCAGCTAGCATTGTTTAGCTGACGGGACCCGAAGGAGACCAACTCTGTGGGATCTTACCGGTCACTCTTGGTGACCTCATCATTCAACGACACAACACTCCACCCCAGAATTCCCAACTCCCAGAATTCCTGAGCCAGCATGGCCAAAGTTGAAGTCCACCAGTTGCAAAGAAGTCAGGGTGGCCCACCTTGCTTCACGCCCCTTTCACCAGCAATCTTTTCCCCCCCTTTCAAATAACTTCAACAGCACATTCATCAAATGAACAGGGCACCAAAAAAAGGAAAAGGCAGGGGACTTTTTCTTCAAGACACAAGGAGTAGCATCCTCTTCCTCTACGGCCAATAACTAACACCCAGGTTGTTGTGTGGGTGGGTAAGGATACAGAGGCACACGTATAACTCGAACTTCTTTTATTGGAACAAGCGAACTGAGACAACCAGCACACGCGTGGTGTCCCTTATTTATAGACAACACAGACAGGGCTTGAATTTCCCAGCGCCGCGGCGCCACCAATCAACGCTAGGAGCGCTCGTGCCGCCTCCTGTTGATTGGTCGCTCGCACTCACTCCGGCTGGCCAATTGAGGTCGTCGCGTTCATTCATTCAGCCGGGCTGCAGTCAACATTGAACACAACACAGGTAATCAAAGCTCTAATGGGTCTCTGACCCCATTCCCGTTCTCGGTAGCATTAGGATGGTCATTTCTCACTTCCACACAAAACCTTGGTTGAGGTAACACTAAATGGTCTCCCAAGGTCCTTCCTATATATCATCGTTTCTCAACCTTGGCAGTCTGAAGATGTGTGGTCTTCAACTCCCAGAAATATGCTGGCTGGGGAATTCTGGGAGTTGAAGTTCACGTTTCTTCAAACTGCCATTCTAACTGCACAACTTCTTTGAATATTGTGCACAAACAAACATACAGAGCACCTAAACTTCCATTTAAACTGATTTACGTGAAATCTGAACTGTCCATCTGAGATCCCTCTCTTTGTTGCTTTAAACAAATTCAGGTTCTCCTAAAGCAGTAGCGTTTTTTTTTAATACAGTTCTCAAGACTGCACCATCGGTCGCCAGCTGGAAAGAGACAATTGCTCCTGGGTTACATAATTCGAAAGGAGAAAAGGCACTATCGTTCGATGCAGCCTCATACTTTCTTCGGGGTTTATAGGGCTTGTGACTATCCACCCACTTCTTGCAGTAAGACCAGAAGAGCGAGAAAAAGCTTCGCATCCCTTAATGGGAATCTGAATAGATCGCGCTTTCTTGGCCTTGCCAAAGCACAAGAGGATAATCTGCAAAGATCATTAATTTGTCAGCTTTTAACATATTTTGAATGCGTCATGCAAAATGCACAGAAAGGCCCTATAGCGGGGATGTGGATTTGAAAGACAAAACGCAGAAATCTATCAAGAATATAACTGGGAAGAGGAAAGAGAAAAAGGCTGGTTTAGATCCCTAATTTATTAGAAGCTGAAGGATTGGTCTACTGTAGCGGCAGCTTTTATTCATGTAGTTCACCTGGATGCATTGCATGGCTCTACCTGTCTGCATCTAATTTTTATTCACCTTCCTTGTATTTTTCCCCTTATAAGTAACTTGCTGCTAAAGTCAAATTTGCAATTTTCCCCAGTTTTTTCCCCCCTTAAGAAAGAGGCTTGCTTTCTACTTTATTTGCTGTCTGAGAATTTCCTCCTCGTTTCTCTCAGGTGGTGTTTTTGAGCTGACTTCACTGAAACAGAGAAGTGGGAACTGCTGCTGCTGCTTAGAATTTCTTTCACCTTTAACTTCCCTGCCTACCAGAGTCTCCAATCCGAAAAGCCTTCTTGGAGGAGTTCCTTTGAACAGAACAACCCTAAAGGGGCAAAGGCAGACAAATAGTAAAATGATGTCATAGTGCAAACTCCAGCCCTTTTGTACCTAGAACACAGAACAGTGCCCCCCACACACACACACAACCTTTTGGGCACTAGGGACCACTTCCATGGAGAAAGATTTTTCCGCAGACTGAGGGAGTGGTAGTTTTGCTGGGCAGCCTGCATCCTGTGAATGGGGTTTGGTTTTTTTTAGTTCATTTTTTAAAAAATTCTTTTTATTGTGTTTTCATCAAGACAAAAAAAAAGCAGCATTATCATTTATATCATTATAAGGGGGAGGGGAAAAGGGAGAGAGAGAGAAAGGAAAAAAAAGGTAGAGGCTTATATTATCAGACTCTTATGTACAATATATAGTAGTACAATTATAGTAGTACAAGGGAATACAATGCATTATAATACATAGTTATATACAATATCCCATTTTTAATTTTGTTTTTAGCAACTAAGGTTTCAAGACACTATCTCGTTCACTATTGTCTGCGAGTCCCGAGTTGGGGTCCTCTGTTCATTTATATAACTTAACTTAGTGACGTCTTAGTGACCTTGCGAGACCTCAGTTTGTTTGTTTGTTTGTTTCCCTATCAATCATCAGTTTATTCCACTCCTATTTCATTTATACATTTTCCAACTTTACCAAATTATACGCTTTACATTTTATTCTTTAGGCTTGCTTGCATGATCCGGTTGCTGGCATGGCATGGGCCGGTGCCGGTCCATGGACTAGGGGTCAGGGAGCCCTGACACAGAAAATGGAATAATGGAGTCGGAAAGGTCCCCGGAGGTCTCCTGATCCAACCCCCTGCTCAAGAAGGGCACCGTGTACCATTTCAGACAATTGGTTCACCAGCCTCTTTTTGAAATCCTCTAGCGATCAAACACCCACTCTAGGAATGGAACGCCCACTAAGTGTTATGACGTTGCAAGTTGTTCTCCGTAACCCATAGCACTTGTGTCATGAAATTGCAGGTCTCTTGGGGTGGGGCTTCTATTATGACACCATGACTTATATTTTGTCATTTGGATGGAATCTTAGTTTGTTGCAAGCACCTCATGTAACGGAATGTGGGGGTGACTTTGGGGGAGGAAGGAAGGAGACGCTGCCCAGAGAACAGTCAGATAGGAGAGGGAGGGGTCCACAATCACTCCACAGTCAGAGAAAGACCCCTAGGAAGGACCCACCCCAATTCAAATCAAATTCAAACTTTTATTGTCAGAGTACAACATGTGTGCAATGAGATTGACTGAGCCTCCCTTCGTGCACACACACCCACAACACATACAAACAACTCACAGTGAAGGACAAGGAACCCCTAGCCCAGTGAACAGAAAACCAAGGTGTTACCTAAAGCGGGAATGATGATTGTTGTTGGCTTTGAGAGATGAGCAAATTCAACTTAACTGTAAGAGAGAATCTTTCGGAAAATCTTTGCAAATCTGAGAGAACAATTCTAACCCCCCTTTACATCCCAGGAAAGTAGGGTGGATCCCCCCTGAGTCTCTTATCTGACCATTCTGTAAGCCGCATCCCTTTGTCCAACCTCCCAAGGTCTTTCCCACAATGCCTTTACAATTGTATAATTAAAAAAATGGGTGTTAAGCATCTGATTTGGCCAGCTATTCATCAAAGAAATGCCAGGTGATCTCACTCCTCTTATGTCTTTACTTCAGAAAGACATATCAAAAAGAAATTCTCTTTCAACAAGGAGAACGGACAAGAGCTACAGGAGCCTTTTTCTACATTGCAAGATGCATTCGGTCATAAGCATAAACAGAACCACCATTCGGACAAAGCACAGCTTCTCTCGGGCGCATTACAGCGAGAGCCACGTACACTCCTAATTGTGCATGGCTAATTTTACCTCTTTTTCAGTCCTGCCTCCCTCGAGTCTCTTAGACAATCTCACTCCATCTTTCCTCTTCTCCGGCAACGCAACGGGCCATTTCCAGAAGCAGAACCAATGCAATTTAAAGGCTGCCATCAGTTTTCCTGCACTCCATTTGCAAAATGTAGAGTAGGAAACCAAAAGCAGTCCCCAAGCCTTCTCGGCCCGGTGGGAATTATAGAAAGCAAGCGTATTTGGAGACCTCTCAAGTGAGGAAGCTTGAGATAAACAAAGTGGCCACCTTCCTCGAATTCAGCTTTGGAAGCCCCCTTTTGTTAAATAGAGCAATAGGAAAGAAAAATACTGCGGTGTTACGGTTAGCCACGAAGTGAACCAGCAGTAAAATTAGAGAGGAATTAGGGAATGAATCCCTCAGGAGCGTTTAACCAATTCAGGGTTGCGTGGTGAATTAGATCATTCTCAGACAACTTTCTTTCTGGCTGACAAATATTTCTAAGCAAACAGGAAGACATCAAGGGGCAAACTGTCCTTATCTATTTGTGCCTCGGATTTGGTTGCTCCTGCTTTCTTTCCTTACAATGGGGACCAAGAGGCATTCCTGTTAAGAGGAAAATAAACTAAACAAGCAATTACACCAGGTTCAAAAATACAACAACGCAGCCAGGTTAGTCCAACGGTTGAGGCAAAAGGCTAGAAACCAGGAGGCTATGAATTCTGGCCCCGTATAAGCCATGAAAGCCACTTGGGTGGCCTTGGGCCAGTCATACTCTCAGCCCAACCCACCTCACTGTTATTTTAGGAAAAATAGGAGGGGAAGGTATGTCCTCTGCCTTGAGTTATTGATAAAAACAATATAGACAGGATAAAAATAAAGAAAAAGAATAGTACAACTTCCTTCCGTCTTCTGGGATATTGTCTTGACTCCTAGTCGAGCTTCAGCCCTGGGTCAGGTGGCCTCTGCCATCTTTTAAACAGGGACTGCCGACTCATTCATGTTTTATTTGGCTCAAATATGGAAACCGGGAGAGTGTGAGTTCTAGTCCTGCTTTAGGCATGAAGGCCAACTGAGTGACCTTAGGCCAGATTTTCTGAATTTTGTGATGTGATGTCCTGAGTGGGTGGTTGTGCTGCAGCGTTCCAGGTTTTGGTTTGGCTTCGAGTTTGAGTTCTGGGTCTGACTCAGAAAATCACACCACTAGAACTCAAAAAGTTACAACACAGCAAACAACCCGGGAGATCACAGCACAAGACCCAGGACTCCACATCAAAAGAACTCACAAGGTCATCAAACAGCCCATTACCCAAGCCGTTAAAACACAAGAGACTAATAGAAAAGCAATCACCACACAAATGACCCAGAAGACTACAACACAACAGCCAATTATACCAACATCAACTTCATTAACAAATGAAGAAATAACTCAGCCAACCAGTCCAGCACATCAAACCCTCCCGCCAGTATTTACAGATAAAAGGCAACTCCGATCACACTTCACTCACTCTAGCAAAAAGCCAAAAGCACCAGCCTGAAGATGGCAAGTAAGACCTCGCTGAAACGTTGCCAAGATATTTTCTATCCTACATGGGAAAAGACCAGAACACATCTAGACGTACATACTAGTACCTATAAAAATCTACGAAAACATATGTATATATGTTTTCTAGAGACTTTTCATATTTATTTATAATATAGCAGATATCAAAGCTGTTGTTGCTATAGTACTTTCTTTTAATCACTAGATGTCTCATTTTTTTTCAATCTTAATTCTTTTAATAAAATTCTCTCTTTCAGTAATTTCTCATAACAATTTTAAAAGTTTTTCTTATTTTTAAAGTATTCAGTTAATTCAAGTTTCTTTAAAGCAATTCCATTATTATTAAGTATTTTATGGTCCTTAAGATCTTTTTTTTCCCCTTTCATAGCAATCTGCCATTTCCGCCCCTCTCTTTTGGAAGATTATTTTTTAAAAGTTCTTTTCCCCATTAGGGCTTCTTTTTTTCCTTATTTGTCAGGAGTAGAAGTAAAACTTTAGCTCACTCAGATTTCCAACAGGCTGCTGATGGTCAGCTGTTCTGTGGCAAAGCCATGGCACCGTTTGTTCAGTCGTCAAGCATCTTGGGCTGCCTGCATATAGGCAGTCTTTCTTTTGTTTTTTCAAAGAGAATCCCAGTTCATCCAGGGCGCCTGCCATCTGGCCTGGACTTCTGAAAAGCTTCTTCTGCTTTGTCACCTCTATGGGGCAACATTCAAACCGCTTAAGGTCCCCAAAACAACAAGAAATAGGACTTTGAAACCGGAGCCTAGGTTTCTTCGGCCCTCATCGACGCGGCGTTGACCAGAAGTGGCTGATATCTCACTTTGTTATTGTTCAATTGTTTCCATCTCTTCATGGCCAGAGGAAACTAATTTGCCAGGCTTGACTATCAAAAACTGCTTAAGTTCTTATATGTGTTAGTAGTATCTTTCAGTTGCAGGGGAGGAAGCTTGCAGGCCTGGGCCAGCAAGGGAGGAAGGCCCATCAGTCCTTCATCATCCGACTCATCAGCTGGCAGCTGCGCAGCCGGGGGGCAGGGCACAACAAGTGGTTATTCATGGACAGATTTATATGTGAGTCTATAAACTAGTTTAAATCAGATACAGATATAAGAAAGACCATTTGACCAATCAAACTGCCTCTGGCCCACCATCTAGAAGATGGTTAGATACTGGAATCCAGGATCTACTATTACAGTAGGAAGAAAATTGAATTCTAAGAAGCACAGCTGCCACAGCTTCTTTTTTTAAACTGTACCTAATTATATTGACCCAGATTAAAACAGCTACAAAAGCATTGAATTAGTAATTTTTTCTATATCTTTAAGGATTGGGGAGATGTTTTATTTTTGGGGGGAAAGCAAGATATAAAACTGAAACTTTATATTTGGACCACTGCTACTATTACAAACATGTACAACCTAAATAATTTCAGTATTAGTTTTGAATTAAACTAATTTTTTCTACATTTTTCTACTTCATACCATAATCCAATCTCCTGATTTTGCTGGTAATACCAGGGAGAGCATAGGGCATACCATATTATACTTATCTAACTGAAATATATAGAAATAATATTGAAACTTCTGTCTAAATAACAATGTTTGCAATAAATGAACACTTCTGATTCAGGCAAGCCTTCAAGAGCTCTTATGCAGACATTATCCCAACACAAAGTAGCTGAAAATGACACTTCTTGTTTTCGTAAAACTGTGCCCATGGCAAACCTTTGGTTTGCTTAATGACTGCATGTTCAGTTAATAACCATGGTGGCAGTTGTAAAATGAATCTACCACAAAAAACACCACAAAAAAAGTCAAATTGGTTTACAGACGTTATAACATATAACCATGATGGGCAGATTCCATTACAGTTGTGTTGAGGACTACCTGTGTCACACAGATACTCAAATTAACCTGCAAAGTAGCGCTATTTTTTCCTAAGCAAATAAAATTAGCTTTAGTAAATATTTTGCTTAGGTTTTACCTTCCTCGGTCATATACTTTACCAACTCATCTTTAGAAAGATGTCCAGATTTATTCTGATCCAAAACCTACAAAATGGAACATTGAATGTAAATTTTATTCTTATTGTCTTGAAGTTTAATTTTTTCCCCCCATACATAGAATGATACAAACCTCAAAAGCACGTAAAAGAACATCTTCTGGAATCGGTCGGTATCTGAAATAATGCAGTTAATAAAATAGTTATTGATAATATGTGTATCTAAGATTTGATTATTACTTTGAAACACCTTTTCAACTCTTTCTAACATAAGTTTTAAAACTTAAAACTTTAAAAGCTGGGAAATTTGTTTGTGGCATCAGTTTTACTTATTTGATTTCTATCCTGCTGCAATCTAGATCAATTCTTGACAGTTTACCTAACTGGTAATTTACCTGAGCTTTACCTGAGCAAAATAAAATATCCACTAAAAAAATAATAAAAAAAATATTAAAAAATAAAACAAAATCAAACTAAAAACTCCAAGTAATCCACAAGAACAAATTCAATAAATGCCAACTTTAGAAAATAAATATTGTGAATATTATGGTAAAATGAAAAGATGTTTCTAGAAAAGTGAAGAAGCTATTTGCCACATCTAATAAAGCAAGCGACATCTGCAACAGATGATCTATGACCTCCTGAGGTTATTGAATTAGAACTCTCAGTATCTGCATCCTGGGAGTACTGACAGGTATTGCTGTTAATGGTTCAGTAATATATGGAGACCACATATTTCTCTCCTGACTGAAGGTATTGTCATGTATTTTGACCAAAACTACATTTGACCAATGCAACATGCTAGTGACACTGTAATAAATCTAAACCCATTTCATAGTTGCCAAAAATATTTTACAATTATTTTACCACTGAGAAGTATATTCTTTAAATTGGACTTGTATAAAATAAAAAATTTTCATGTATGCATAATCAAGTTTCACAAACCAAAATACCCCTTTCTGCTTGTTACCTTCTTTCCGTTAATACTCTAGTCATCATAGGAAGAAATTTTTCCAAATGAATAAACCCAGTTGGTTCTTCTTCTTCTACCTAATTTTTAAAAGAAGTATATCATAAATGATGATTTATTGGAAAATGAGACAAACTAATTTACACAATCTGAACTTAGCTTGTAATATATGAAATAGAAAAAGAACAACGTTATTATCTATAAGAGTGCCAAGAATCCATTAGCTAATACTTAGGAAAGTGATACCTTCCATGTAATCCAACATGAAAAAAAAAATCTGCCAAACCGGACTACACTTTTCTATTTCCTCACCAATCAATTACTTTAACATGACTGCCTTCTTCTCTTCCACACATTCAATATGCAAAATGTTACACATGTATGCAGAGAACATATATTTCTAGTTGCACAGACATGATCACTACAGGAGGAAGGTTGGTTTATGAAAGCCTGAGTCAGCTAGCTGTTGCACAATCAGGAGTAGCAGAATGCCTGAGGTTGTCATTAGAGATTTAAAATAAATGTATTTCTGATATGTATAATTACAGATTTGCAACCTCCATAAAAAATTACCCCTAGGCTTCATAATCTATCACTTCTGTTGTTCTGCTGCAGAAATACTGCACACATATCACATGCATTACATTTCCCCCAAACCTACATTTGTTTTTAAAAAGTTGTGAATGTAAATATAAATAAAGATATTTGTTTTGATGCTGTGCAATAAAAATAATGGAAGCAGATAAAATAAACATAAGTCGCATATGATCTCATAAGGACTTATGGTTTGAGAATGTAACAGGCAATTTGCAAATCAGCAGTAATGATGGCCAATTAAAGGTGGGGAGAAAAGAATTTTTTTTTCCAAAATTAGGTGAAAGAATGTAAGGTAGCCTTTTTTTTTTTTATCTAGCATAAGAAAGGTTTTTGGTCCGAAAGGGCTGAAAGATAGAAAAGGAGCCAAACAGCTTAAAAATTAGCAATTTTTAAAAATTATGCTTTTAGAATCTTCTACTTATCTATTTTATTATTACAACCATACAAGGACAAGAGAAAGAATATTGTAAAAGTACATTTATGCAACATTGTCCTCTAGTGGTAAAATTCTTTTTATGCAAAATATTTCTTCATTAAAACAGAACAAAGCATAAACAAAAATACTATGACTTTTAGAGTAACATTTATTAATGAAGTGCTACACAATGCTGCAAGCATATATACCTACTATGCAATTAGAATATATATATATATATATATACTGTATATAGCTGCAGTTCAAGACAATATTTCTTGCATCCAACTGATCAATAAAAACTTAAATTGTAACATTCAACATTCCTTAGCCTTTAAAGTGTCATAATTTGCTGTAACATATCAACTGTTCCTCTAAAAATTCCATCAAAACTGAATATTTTCTTAGGCGATATAAAATTATCACTTGCCTTCCTTGTCTTCCTGTTTATTTCAAATTTAATTTTATTTGCCTTTTTGCTTTTTTTTACTATTAGTGCTTAAAAGTTAATATCCATTTCAAAAATAATTATATTTATAGTAATTGTTACAACAGAATGCACTTTCTATTAGAGAAACAGAAGAATGAAAATATTTAATTTACAATAGATATTTTTGGTTAAAGAAAATTATCATCAATTCCATAGCTAAATAAGAATAGAGATAATATTTGGAGACTCAGTAATACAAGGAATTGGAGACTCAGTAATACAAGGAACTGAAACTAACACTAATTCAATTTTAATTGTTAGTACAGAGATACAAATACAGTATAATCTGATATAATGGAGACCTGTTGGAAGTTTACCAGGTCTGGAATATAGCAATTGAAGGATACAGCTTGCGTAAAAGGAAAAGAAGCAATATTGTAGAGGAGGAAAAGTTGCATTGTTTATTAAAACTATCAATTCCTGCACAGACATTGAAGTGAATTAACATGGCAAAGCTTTGTTTAAAGTGTCTGAGTTATAGAAACAAAAAGCAATATTATAGTTTATATCTACTGTCACTTGCTCATCCAAACAGAAGATATGGATGCGGCTTTCCAAAATGAAAATGAAAATGTTTCAAAGAGACATGAAATCATAAGGGACTTCTACACCATCTGTTGGGAGACAGACTTTGCCATGAATGATTTTTCCAGCATATTCCTGACTTGTCTTGCTGACATCTTTCTCTTTCAGAGGATGGAAATGGGAATAAAAAAAACCTATTTTTAACTTGATACTAATTAATAGTGAAAAGTCCAGGCTTGTAATAAAGGAGGGTAGATTACAGGTACATACCTATACCTTCACTCTTCAAGCTTAGTACTGCACTATCGGTCCCTTTATTCTATAGGAATTTAACATAATTTTAGCCTCTAAGTATTATTACAAAGTAAGCAACAGTATATCATTTAGTCAATGAAATTCCTCCATATTGTATTTGTAATACTTATCGATTTAGGAAAAAAGATCAGATTAAAGATATACATTTTAAAGTAACAGAACTTTAAAATTATGTACGCTACCTCTGCAAGCATATCATGAAGATCTGCCTCATTGGGACAGCAGCCTAATGACCTAATGATAGTGCCAATCTCTCTGAAAAAGAAGAAAATCTGTTATCAAATATACAAGTAATGCAAATCTCTAATTCTGATTTGTTTTGTTCAATTGCCTCCCCATCAAGTATGCATATTTCTATGGTTCAAAAGTTCATAAACAAGGAAATAGATAGAATGAACAAAATTGCCATGTATCCTAAATCCCAGGTCTTTAAAGAAGTAGGCTGACTTATACATTTAGTAAAATGTATAAGAAATGCATTGTTTTTCAGACATACTAACAAAGAAGTGTCAATTATTCTTTCTGCCTCTAAACAGTTAATTCACAGAACCTGAGAAAAAGAATGTGAGGGATCTTTAACAGTTTAGTGACCAAACATACATTGCAATATATAATAGTGTCATTAATTCATGCTTTCAAACAGAAACTGTACTTCTACTTAATTAATTGAAATATAGTTCTGTAGTATTGATTCCTATCATGACACATTATAAGGATTTGAGAATTTCCTAAAATTATTCATTTTCTAAAAACATTTAGAGTAACTGGCCTATTCTAAGTCTATCTCATCACTGTGATGGAATGTGCACCTGGAGAATCAATGGAGAAAACCTTTAGCAAAATAGAGCTTTTTCAGGAAGGAGGCAGTAAATCTTGTCAGAGATAGACCCAGATTAAGCGACTGCAGATTAAGAGACTATGTAGTCCTGAACAGGAGAAGGGAGGGGGAAAAGAGGCTCAGAGTAACCACACCCTATAGTCTTTTAGGATATATCTAGTATGTTAGATTACAGTTTTAGTTTGGTAAGATTCTGCCCATTGTTTGTAAGCAAATAAAAAATTGACTGGATTTCATTGTAATTTAGGTTTTGGGCCCTACCGAAAATGTAGATTACTACAGAAGAACTCAATCTATGGTTGTGGTAGACTAGCCTTCTCTTACCTTGGTACCTTCAAATGTATAAATATTAACTCTCAGAATTCTCAGTAATGACTACCTCAAATAATTCTTTGATTAAAATCCTTGCATCTAGGGCAGTGGCCCCTAACCTTTTGGGTACCAGGGACTGGCTCCATGGAGAAAGGCATTTCCGTGGACTGGTAGGGGAATGGTTTTGTGTGCTGCTTGCATCTTGTGAATGGGGCTTGGCTTGTTTGGGCAGACTGGTTGCTGGCATGCTGTGAACTGGTGGCAGTCCACAGACCGGATGTTGACGACCCCGTATCTAGGGGACACCAGATTGGGGAAGGCAGGATTAAACTGCTATCATCTTTCCTGTCGAATGGAAAGGGAGCACTGAAATCCACTCATTTGCCAGGATATGTGAATCTAAAAATAGTGCCCCAAATACATTGTAAGTCACAAATAAATATGTATTTAAAATACAAAAGAAAAAAATGTATAGTTAACAAAAATACAAACAATTCAGCACTAAAACAGTTAACTTATTTTAATAAACCCCAGCAAAATCTCCAGTTGAGCAATAAGCTATCCCACAATGAATTAAGAAAGAAGAGGGTTGCGGCAATAAACCAAACAAAAAAGGCAAGGGGGTTATAAGAAAGCAACTAAGAAGAAAAACTCAACAGAAATCTGATAACTATAGTAAACAAATCAAGCTAGGATTTACCCTCTCTCAAACTTTGTCAAACCCAAATTTTCACCTTTCAGGCTTTTCCCTCATAACAAAGAAAACAGAAGAACTTCCTTTCCTTCTCCATTTGCCTTTTATATGGTAAACACAGATCTTTCCCAGTGTCTGATTTAGGTATAACATTAACTTCTTCCCTTATTCATTCAGCCAAACCATTCTAATCTCAGATTCCTGATTTCTGGGAAGTTTCCATTCTGCAACACAGATAACCAACCAGACTGGGGCTAACTTAATTAATCTAAAATCAGTGCTGCACATTTCTCTTTAAAATAATTGTCTTTCTTAACCCACACTGCTTTATCACTAGAGCTATTAGAATTAACAGTTGAAAATTTCCAAACCTGACATCCACAGTTTTATTACATTCATGATCAAATACTTCAAAGGCTTCTGTGATCTTCCTTTGGATATCTGCTAATGCAGATTCTATAAAGCAAAGAATTAAAAGTCAACCATAGTATATGTTTTGTCAAAATTAACAGTAGTTATTAGAAGAAGCATTCTGAGCTTTCCAGAATAAGCTTGGTTGTAAGGCATAATATAGGTGGATAAATAAGTGGGATGTAATTGATAGTCTTCATTCTGTTTTCACTGTCAGTCTATCACTGTCCTGATTTTCTTTTTTTCATCAATTCTAGATGTGAACATCATCCCTCAATCTTGGTGTGCTATGATTAAATTTGACATTGCATTAATCATATGCTTAATACAGTAAAAGCACCATTTGATGGAAATAGAGGATGTACCAGAATAAACTGAATTCTCTGAGAAAGGAACAGTTGTGATGATGCTAGAGCAGTGGTTCCCAAACTTTTTCAGTCCACCGCCTTCTTGGTGCTGTAAACTCATTCACAGTGACCCCCACGCCCACCCCTATAAATAACATTATTCGGAACAACGGTTTGCATGACCCACTAAGGCAGTGGTCGCCAACTTTTTTGATCTTGAGGACCACCAAATTCACCATTTGAAATCCCGAGGCCAACCAATATGAATTTTTTTAAAAGGTACATACATTTGTAAAATAATGATCAGAGAACTTCCATTTTATTAATATAAAGGGCATCTATTTAATTTAACAAAATTAAAAAAGCTTATTTAATTGTAATAAAATCATAAATGCTTATTTGATCATAACAAAATCTTTAAATGTTTTTATTTGTAGCAAAATTATTAGTTAGTTTAATTATTACAAAATAATTGAAGCTTATCTAAGTATTAGATAAGTATATTTAGTATATTTCTTCCTGCTTAGGAGAGAGAGACAGAGAAAGAGAGAATGAAAGACAGACACAGACACACACACACAGACAATCACAAATAGAGAGATAGAGGGGGTGGAGGAAGGGAGAGAGAAGTGGAGGGAAGGAGAGAGACAGAAAGAGGGCAGGGTGGAAGTTTGCACTTCTAAAAGGGAGAGAGGCTGGGAGAAGTTGAGGCTGCAGCCACCATCGGAAGCAGGCTGCGCACGGGGTCTCCCAAGAGGGAGGGCGGCAACAGCGTCCAACTCAGGAGGAACGGAAAGGAAGCACGAGTCCCGGCATGCCAGACGGCCCCTCCTGGGAGAACCCACGCAGCCTGCTTCCGATAACGGGTACAGCCCCAGCCTCTCCCTGCAAAGTGGGGGATCCGATCTGGCTGCAGACGGTCTCTCGGGTGCTGCTGCTCTGGGCAGCCCATGGAGGCCGCACTCGCGCTCCCCTTCGGCCCCTCCCGAGCAGAACGCTGTTGCCGCCTGCTCGTCCCTGCACTCTGAGGGAGCCGATCCGGCTTCAGGGGTGTCTTTTGGGCGCCTGTCTGCTGCTCTTGGCAGCTTGTGGAGCCCGCACTCATGCTACCTTTCGGCACCCCTTTCAAGTGGGCGGGCAGTGGCAGTGGCAGTGAAGGGAGCCAGGTGAGACTCTTCTGCTGGCAGCCGCCCCCCCCCTGCACCAGTCTAGCCTTTTACTGGCAGGCGCAGTGGCCTGCTTTACCCGCCATCCGAGTTTAGCCTTTTGGCGGCGGCAGCACAGTCCACCCCTGCATCAGCCCAGTTTTTTGCCGCTGTTGGCCTGCTACCCCCGCCTAGCTTTTCGCCAGTGCCAGCGGAGCTTCAGCTCTTCCCAGCCTTTTGCCAGCGGTCCACTCACCCGGCCGCCCATTATCCTCTCTCAGCTGCAGGTCGGGACTTATCTTCACCCGCTGCGAAGCGCAGTTGGGCCATTCCCCAGGCCTGCCAGCAGTGTTCCTTGCTGCGGTGCACCTTTTTTTGCCCACCAAGGAGCTCCGCCAGCCGTTTCCTCTCCCGCTGGCAACGCTCCTTGCCGCAGTGGGCTATTTCCCCCCCAAATAGCCAAATCTGCAAATTCTGTCACGGACCACCAGGATTCTCTCACAGACCACTGGTGGTCCAGGGACCGCAGGTTGTCGACCACTGATCTATACAGTATACAATGATACATTACATCTGTTGAAGGAAAAAAGATTTCCAAGTATACAAAGCCTTCTCATACCGATAACATCTATTTTCATTGAAAAGGAAGCTTCTCCAGCACGATTAAAAGCCACACACTCCCATGTTCCTGCATCATAGACCCGAACTACTTCAAAAATGAATGAGTGAAAGCCTTTTTCTGATACTATCATTTTATGAAAATCATCTGGATGGATAAGTCTTCCATTTAGGTACCATGCCACATCTGGGGTTGGTAGCCCACTGACCTACAAGGGGAAAGAGAACAAATTTAGGAAAAGTTTAATGTCCAAGGGCAAATTACATGAAAGCACACCGTTATTTCTTATTTCTTAAAAAAAATATTTTATACTGCCATTTTATTCACACATTTTCCCAAGGAATATCAGGTTAAGATCCAGTAAACTTGGTGGATACTTCTGAATTTAGTTGGAAATCAGATCAAACATTCATTGCTTTAATTTCAAGTTAATCTGAGCAACCTTATCATAAAAATATATATGTGAAGTTGCACATCAATACTTGGAATTGCCCATACACCATGTGGCACTCATGCCGTTCCATAAATCCTCTTATTTGTTCAACTTTAAGTATAAGTGTTCGGATGAGGAGATGACATCACTCAAAAGTTCACTCACCCCCCCAAAAAAAGCTTTATATACTTTTGTTCATAAAGTAGGTGAACTAAATGTTTCTGACTGAGAAAAAAAATAAACCTACATTGCTGGCAATTCATATATGATCATCTGCCCTATATATTCCAGGACCCACCAGCATAGCTAGTGCCTTCCAGATTTAATTTCCGTGATGGAAACCCAATACATGTAGGAACATACCCAGGAGGAAAAAAAGTAAGCCAGCAAGAAGAGAGATAGAACTGTTAGTCAAATCATCGCTTTGTTTATATGGTTTATCATATATATATATATATCCCCATCATAGGGATTTTGACTTTTTTTATGGAACAAGATTGCTATAGGTCTGGCTGCAGAACCCCTCAATCAACAAACAAATGAACAAATTCTACACTATTGGAAGCTCTTCTATCTAGGACTTGGCATATAACATGCATATATGGCAGATTACATTGCTTTGGAATTCGGAAAAGATCATGGCACTCCTACATACATACACCTATTTTGCATTTGCACTAATGTGGTAACACATGAAGCAGCTTTAACATTTAGACAGTGTTTGACTACAAAAAAGGAGGCCCACAACTAAGTGAATAAGTTGACTTTTGCGGTTTCAGTCTAAATTGTTTAGGCAAAGAAATTGACATTCTTTAAAATGTAATGTTTGCTGATTTGAGCTTTTTGTGCTTAAATAAAAAATTAGGCAAAGCAGCAGAAAAACACAGAATGGTTTCTTTTTTATATAAAGAGAACTAGTCTATTGTGTGATATATTGAAATGTAAGTACCACCTATATGAGATAAACTGTATGGTCTAAAATTAGGACAAAAGGAAAAATGGGTAAGCATACAAGAGTAAGCCAGAATCTCTTTGTCACACAAATTGCCCTGTTATAATCGCCAGTAGTACTGCCTGTTGGTTGGAAATCCTTTCAAATTTCTTATCCACTAGCAAGCAAGACTATATAGAAAAATAAAGGAAAAGAATATTGGCAGAATACTACTCAAATCTAAGGGCAATCTACAGTGAAAGTCACTAACTTCAAAATGATGGGTGCAATTTTTTTGGTCATCTGCAAAACATGGTGTAACCTGTGTTTCATACAGTATATACATGTAAAAATGACAGAGCTCTACTCATTCAGTCATAACCACCATTATGAAGCCACTGATTGTTGCTGTGGACACCACTGCCAACTCTCCAATTTATGTGGCTACTAACCATAACATTACAACTAAACTCTACTTACAACAGAAGATATTTTGATTCCAGCATTGTACAGTTACAATTAAAAAAAGAATGCTTGTGACAATGGAAGATTAACCTATTCAGGAAAGCTTTTGGCCATTATCCTAAATTGCTCTTACTAAAATTCTATAATTAACCTATGGAATTTGGTACCAGAAGATTTGAGGGTCAATAGTTTTAGATGGCTTTAAAGGGAGATTATGCAGTTTCATGGAGAATGGAGAGAAGCTTAATCTCCTTTCTTAGTATCAGATGCCTGGGGAAAAAACAGGATCTTCATGTTCCAAACATGACCTTTTAAGACCCATCTATTTTAATCCTGCTTGAAAGTGAGCTCTGGATTCCTAAAATTTTAATCTAGCAAGCATTTTTCCAGTATTGTATCTCAAAAAGAAGAATGCATTGGAAGAATGCATTTATTACCTTAAAATCAAGCCTACAGAATCTTCCTTCTTCAATGGTTGCATCTTCAGGCACTTGCAAGAAACGCGGTGGAAAAAATTTCTCCTGAATTGAGCCTTGATCATTTCTTTCCCCTTTTGAAGATGGCTTATTTCTATATTACAAATGAAAGACAGAATTATTTATAAATGAGCTTCCTTTCTCACATACTCTAAGCCACCCAGCCTGCATGGTTAGTTCCACTGCATGGCAGCTAAGTTATCATCTTCTCAGAATGAATTTATATTCCTAGGTTTGCCCCTTCACTAAGAAAACTATCAGAATTGGTGCCTATTTTGCAAATGGAAGCTCGTAGGCTTATGGTATCATGGCACTCTAATAGTTTCCCCTTAGGTCAAACAAAATATAATTTATTCTAAGAATTTGTTATCTTCTAAACATCCAAATGATTTGAATCATGATTTTTATGCCTGCATCTTAAACTTCATCATCTAACAGTGACTAAGCCTTTTTAATACATTCAGCTTTTTTGTCATTTACTGTTCAGCTTAGTACAGCAGAACTGGTTATTTCACACAAAATGTTTTCCTGCTCGGATAAAATGTGGCATCATAAAACATACCCATAGCCAGTACCTTACGTGCTGAGGAGGAACTTGCAGCCGTACACTTTCCAAGTTTTGCTGTTTGAAAACAAAAAAGAGGTAAGTGATCATTACATTATGGTAACAATTCTACAAAAAGGTCATAAACTGCCAAAAGGATGAAATGGTTTTTGTGACATGATGTCCGCACTTTATAACATGATGAATGTTACGTACTTTATGACTATGAAATTTCTATCTTATGCTTATATACATAATTGATTATGCTTATATCTATATA
>JANHFO010001989.1:88130-101859 GCA_032468095.1 Pareas carinatus | reverse complement strand
GTGTACAAAAAATTTAACATTGAACTTTAAAAACCAATATTAACAAATTTATGGGGTGTGAGGGAAAGGGAATGGGAAGTGGGGGTGGTAGTAGGGAAGGGGGGGGAATTGGCCGCCTGCCATCCCTCTTGATCCTAGAATCCCTCATCAAGATGGGCCCTGGTGTTAATGGGCCAAGCCTGTGAGGGGAAACAGGGGAGGCGAGGCTGGTGGTCTGGGATGTTCAAATAAAAGATCCAGGGGGGAAAGAAGGAAGTGCAGGCAGATGGCTGAGATGTTGAGGCCTGCTGTTTAGTCAGGGCAGATGGGTTCTAGGAGGGGATCAGGGCCCTGGGCTTTCAGGCCGCCCCAGCACGTAGGCAGTTCAGAGCTGGAATAAAGCCATGCTGCTGGAGATAGTTGTTTCTTCCATCTCCAGCCCCCTGTCGCCGTCGGCCCCGATCTGCCTCCAACCGGGCAGGATCCAACCTTTGGCGTCGCTGCCATCGCCACCATCTCCGCTTTCTCTATCCTCGCCACCATTTTCTCCATTCCCTCGTGTCGCCTCAGTCATCACCTGGTTGTGGGAGCCCTTTGCTCTCCCAAATGGTGCCCGTTGATGTCTTTGGGGAGGGTGAAGGGTTTATAGCAGTTTCCCCCATTCAGGGGGATAATTTCACAATCCTCTTGGATTTGGGTTCAAGGAGCAGATCGCAACATGGCCAGTAGGATCTTTGCACAAATCCACTATGTGTACCAGTTGGTCCTATTCCCGGATCAAGAGATACACTTCATGCATTAGTTGCTTCCTATTTGAATTATTACAATGCATTCTCTGGGCATGCCCTTGGAAACATTCAAAAAACAGCTAATCTAGAAAGTAGCAGTGCGGGCAGGCACTATGCTGCCGAAGTGAGCTGTATTTTCAATAGGTTTCCAAATGCCTTTAAACCCTGCACAGCACAAGGTCAAAACAGTTGAGAGATTGTTTTATTACATTTGGTTTCTGCTTGTTCTACCAGATCTGGCAATGTACGTGTATTGCAGGTCTCTTCCGTGAAACAATATTTTCTTGTGAGATCTAAAAGGCATGCCACCTTTGTTGTAAGTCTTGGCTAAACATACTTCGCAGGTTTGGGAAAATAAGAGTGGAATGCAAGCTGCTGCATAAAGTCACCTATTAGTCAATATTTAGTTTGATTTTCACTTAATTATAACCTGCCTACACTCATGTTTTAAGTTGGTGAGATCATAGGAATGAAATAGAATGGGGGTTGGCTGGCTAAACTAAACTGGAGCACTTTTTCTTACTGAATCGAACAACTTCTAAAAAAATTTCAAAGATGAAGTAGTCATGACCAGTTTCCTTGCATATTGGGGGGCAAGATTAAGTCTCTGGACAGTTATGGTACTTGGGAAGTACAGGCAGATTTTGAAATCTTATATATGCCCTGTAGAAAACTACTAATTGAACGTGAGCACCAAATAACCTTGTATTTCTATATTGACAATTTCTATAGATGCCAACAGTCTTTGCGAACAGTACCAAAAATCATGAGCCCAGGTTTAAGATTGACCAATAAAGGAGAACGTAGCTCAGGGTTGAAATGAGGGGTCCTTTGTGCTCTCTCAGCTTGTTTTCTTGCAGACATTTCATGCTAGCACTGATGTTACCTAGTTTGAGTAATGAAACATCTGCAAGAGAACAAGCTCAGAGAGCACCAAGGACCCCTTGTTTAAGATTTAGTAAGATTTAATCATAGAATTTGGGATGTGTTAAAAAATATTTGTGGTTGCAGCTTTATGACTGCTAGGTTCTGCTAGATATTTACTATGTGATTTCTCAGTGTACTTGGACAGACTTCATTGAAAAAGGTCATGGCGTTAAAAGCATACATTTATCAATATACTGTTCTTTACAAATACTTTGTACACCAATATGCAATTGACATACTAGGATTTTCCACTAGGTACATTTTTCAATTAAATTAAAATTAAGGGGACAATCATTTGCTTTTAGCAATAAAGTCATTAAGAGATCAGTAACTATTCTAGTACACTTTGGTAGAATGTATTTTCAACTATTCGGATCCTTTATAACAAATAATATCACATTTTAAAAAGTGATAGATATATGCATGATGCAAAGCCTGTACTAATTATGACTGAAGGAATGACTGACTCAAGATCATCCAGCTACATCTAGTTCTCATTAGTGGAAATCTTTCAAATAAAAAATATCCATGTGCATTACTGTAGATAAATCAAGCAACAATTCTTAAAAACAAGGCCTCAAGCATTGTACCTTTACAGATGAAAAATTCTGAAAAGGGAAAAAAACAAATACAGTACAGCAATTTAGAAAGACACTGGAATCTATAGAATAAGGTTATGGCTAATGTTAGAATCCAGTAAATATTTTGCATGATGTAACAAAAAATTCTAGCATCAAAATATATTTGTACAGTACTTTGTAGCATGAGTTTAGGCAAACTAATTCCGTTTCCTATTAAAATAGGTACTGAGAACAGCAGGGAAATCGTGCTGAGGTAGTAGCTGAGAGAAACTTGCTGCTGTACTTCCATTAAGGTCAAAGTAACCGCTCCTGTAGTTTAGATTTGGCTAGTTTGTCCAATAGATAAAGTTTTCAATGTGCTACTATTGCATTTTAAATTAATCAGAAAAAGCATTTAAGTTTTCTGCCATGCTCTCAAAGCAGCATATTTATATACAAACCAGTGGTAAAATGAGAATAAAAAAACTGAATTTCACGCAAGAAATGTTTTACCAAATTATAGTAAAGCTCACACTTTGCAATCACTACAAAACATTTTAATTAGTATTGCCAAAACTAATGGCTTTTTTCATGATTTGTTTCTCTCTTCATTGTGGGATCAAATTGAGTGCCTTCAAACAGTATCTTGTTTTTTATTGCTTCTTGAACCATGCGTTGCTGAAACCTTAGTTTTGCATTGTTGTATCTACAATAGAACCTTTAAAAAAAGCACATGATTATCACTTGATTATGTTTTGTTTTATTTCACCAATTTAAAAAATAAAAAATTGCAAGAGAAATTAAGAAAAATAAAAGCATGATCCCTTATTCAGAGAATTTAGCTGTTGTCAGACTGACATAATAAAGAAAATGCTACATGACATTTTTCTCTAACCATTTTATGCAAAAACATTTTATGGTTATTCATTTCTATATATTTCTGGGTTTTGTGTCAGTCAAAAAATGCCAGACTTTCACAAGTACTTGCCATGGAAGCTTTTTCCAACTCTGCCCAGTACCACACAAAAAACAGCAGACATACCTACTCTTTTTTTCATTGCAGTAGCCTTTTTTTAAAGGGCAGCAACTAGTTGAAAATTCTAAAAGCTTGTTTGCATGATCAATCTTAAAACAGCAAGCTATCATAATATTTGAATCATACCAGCATCCTAATGTTGTCACGAAGAAACCTCCTACTCCTAAGTTATAGGATCGGCTCACTTTGCCTGATGATGAGAAAAGAGTTATCTTACTCGTAGTGAACATGTATTAAAGCAGCAATAATACAAAGACAGGAAATCTGTAAAATATAATCAATCCAAAATTCAGTTATCACTGAAGTTTAACAATAATCATTGTTGGAATACCTATTTTAGTTGTACAGGACTTAGTGGATGCATTTGCAGATCATCACTGCAAAACAGTTACTCAGCAAGCACAAAGAATATTAAATTGATAAAGGCGGAAAAGGAGAAACATGCAAACTGTTGAAATAAGATTCTAGTTGATGACTACAACCGACTGGTTGATCACTGAATTCTTTTACTATTAATTTTAAGTAATTAATATTTAGACCATAGAGGTTTAGAGTTTACTGCCAATATTCAAAGCTTAGGGATAGTTGACAATATGTACCTTTTCTAGAAAAGAATGCAGAGTGGTAGAAACAAGCACTACTTTGAAAGATGTGTCAATTGTTATTAAAATAGTACATAGAGGGCAAATTGTAATCTCTGGGAAAGTATGATGGGAAAATATAAAAATACATTTTTACACACAAAACTCAGATAATTAATTATATGTTAACAGTCTTTATTTTTACTTACTAGTTGCCAAAAAATGTCCAAGCCCTGTACCTAGACCACCCAACATTCCATAAAGAAGTGATTGTCGAGCACAAGGAATTTTATGAATTTCCAGCATTTCCTGCAGAAAGGACTGAAAAGAAATTAAATGCATCATAGTAAAGATATACTTGATGATCACTGAATGTAACTGTATAGTTTAAAAAATGAACAAGAACAATTTCTGAATAATAGTTTAGGATTCAATTCCAAAAATGCATCAATCCATTATACTTAAGCATAAGGGACATTTAGTAAAAACAACTTTTCCACTGAGCCACAAAGACAGGAAAAACTGAACAGTAAAGTTGAACAACTATTGCAATTAATAAAACTCATTGATCTTGTTACTTGTAGTAGATTTTTAAGAGACTAAAAGGAATACATTATACCGTCGTTTTATATTTTTCTGATACTATTTGGTGCTTTGATGGCATTGCTTAGTCATTATTTATTTGTACTGATAGACTAAGAATCAGATCACTTCAGTCCTTTTATAATCAATTAAAGCTACCAACAGAATACAAACAACTGAAAATCATTGCTATTTTGCAAAATGTAAACAAAGAATGAACTATACTTGAATTTGGATAGAAGAAATATGCTTCCTCTGATTCTGTTAATTTATAAATGGTCTCTGATTGCATTAAGTAGATTATGAGCTGGATAGCTCTTAACATTACTTTCCTGGTGGATAAATTACAGAAGGTGATGCTAGGTGATTGGCCATATTAACGGTCATATGACATATCAAATTTATATACTTGATATATAAATTATTCAAATGAATATATTTGGAGATTTGAGATGTAGTGTCATAAATCACTGGTAACATCAAAAGTGCTAGTACAACTTAAACCCATCTGCATTCTGAATTAGCTTCTGACCAAAACATCATGGACTTCACAATTCTAGGAATGGATCAGCAAATGCTTCATAACTGAGTTGTATTCCTGTTAAAGTTTGGGAAAGGGAATATATGGCTTATTTCAGTTTTCATACATTTCCTACCTCAATAGGGTCATAAACCATAGAGCCAACTTGGCAATCTTATCATTGATATTCAGTGACAGTTGTAGAGAATCAAACTGTGGGGCCTAGAACCGTATTTTGGAACCTGTGGAATAAAAACAATGCTTGGTACAAGGATGAAGAGACTGGATGAGAAAAAAATGTCCAGTATCTTCATCTTTCTATCAAGCATTGTTTTTAATGTTTCCTATTAATGTATCTTTGCACGGTTCTGTGACAATCTGTAATGCAGTTTTTGTATTCCTAGCAGTTTCCATATCCTCTTTCCTTGTGTCCATTTCCTTCTTTTATTCCATGTATTCCCTGCTGTGAGGGGAAATTATTGCACAATGAGTGTAGGAAGACAATTGCAGAGAACATAAACAGAGCAATGAAAGAAGTGAAGAAAATATAGAGCAATTTTGACATAGAATGAAAAGGGCTAAATAAGAAACTCCTGACAGAGAGAACAGAATAAAGAATAGAAACGATGATTTGGGAAGAAGCTGAAATGAAAAAATGCTGGAAGAAATTTTTTAAGGTTTCTGTAGGAACAATAAGGTGTGGAACTGAACTGATGCAAATGTTCATTTCTAAGAAAAAAAACATGAAAAGGAAATAATAGATCTATGAAAATATTGAAAAATGAAAAAAATTAAATTTAGATATTAAAAGAAGGATATGGTTTGCTATGAGATTAGTTTAATGTGTGTGTGTGAAGGATGGATCTGGTAAGTGAAAGTATAATATTGTTCCAATAAACAAAAGAAGTAAGAATGGGTGTGAATTACAGAATGTTTGGGTTGTTATGAGTGTTTGAAGGGTATTTGGCAGAATTCTGAATGTATATGAGAAATGAGTAATGTCTGAGATGGGCAATGTGATTAAATATATATTAGAAAGTAAATATCTTTCAGTTATGTAGCTTATAGGTTGATTTCTGAATGAGAAAAGTGGATGAAAATAAAGCAAGTGTGAGTGAGATCAATAAAACAATGAACAAGAATAAGACAAGAACCTGTGATAATCCTTGGGTCTTTAATAAATGCATGACTAAATCCATAGGATAGTATAGAGGTTTGTCGATCAGAGATGCGTACATGTACCTCTATATCCAAATAAACCCCACTGCTGTTTGAAAAAGCTCAAAGAATCAGTGAATAAGCCAATAATTTAAATTATCAGAATGCTGAGGATATTACATTTTATAAAAACTCATTATGACAATTGTTTGTTCTTTGGAAAAATATCAAGTACATTTGGACATTTTTTTTAAACACCAGAATAATTGGGATCATATCCTGGCAAAACGTCCTTACTACACTTTGTATGTCTGCATCAACACATACAAATAAATCCATCAACAGCTATCATTCTTTCATTTTTGCTCTTTCCTACTGCTAGCCAAAACTTCGTTTAAAACAATGTTGAGAAGCAGGAATTATGGCTATTGAAATATGATCGCCTGGCTGCAATGGCATTTGCAGAAGCAACTGTCACAAGCCCAACATGAAAGAGGAAAAAGGAGCCTGGTGTTTTTCGGTTCTAAGGAGATTTGGCAGATTAAAATTAAATCCAGGCCTCCCACATACTTAGGTGTCCAGAGGAGGAGACGAGGGATCGCCGACACCTTCGTGTTCAGAGCTATTGTATATTTCTGGAAGGGGAGGAGAAGATTTCGCCCAGCCTTGACTGCTTGAGACAGTGGCTCTTCACGGTTGGAAAGGCGGTACCTCTCCACCAACCGAGCCCCTTAGGGTGGCTTGAAGCAATTCGGCGATGGAGGGATTTTCTTTAAAGAAGCTTTCACCTCATTACCTTCTTAGAATCCTCTTCCTCCGTCGCCATCGTCAGACAAGGGCCGGGCTTTTCGCCCCGTCCACACTCAGAACTACAACCAGCGAGTCCGAACGCCGCGATAGGCAGAGAGGCCTTATGCTAAAGACAGCCGCTCTACCCAACTCGCCTTTCCCGTCCGCCTTCCCCCCTCCCCCTTCCCTCTAACTCGGTCTCTCTATGGTGATGGGAGATTGAACTGACGCCATTTTAGGTCTAGAGATTGCGAACAGGAATCCTTTGTTCGGTGAGATGGGTCACGGAGCAGCGCGCGCGCGTCCTCCGCATGCACGCGCGCCTTCCCGCGCTTCTTCTCGCGCGCCGCTGTGTAGCGTTCCCGTGTCTGAGCGCTGAAGGTGGAGCTGGGAGAGGGAGGGAAAATGGGAGAGGAAATGGGAAGTTAAGCAAGGGGGGGGAGAAGGAGACCTATATCCCCCCCCCAAAATAAGTGCTCTTGAACTAATTGAGACGAACCGTATACTGAATGTTGTTCCCCATGCCTTTCTATGCATTTTCAGGAGAACGGTTTTCGCAGGACAGCGGTCGAATAATATATATATATATATTTCGAAAGCTAAACTGAGAAGAAATCTTAATAGTGCAAACATTTGGGGGACTGGGCTTTATCTTGGAGAGTGGTGGTTTTAAACATTTTAATAAATCTAATCAGAGGTTGCACCGATGCACGTATTACTTGGCACTGCTTTATGTTTTTCTTTCGTTTAATAATTAGTAAATTTCAGAGTCAAAACATTTCTGTAATGTGTTTAGAATTTCATGCTGATTAAATCTTCTTTATATACATCTTTTTAAAATAAAAACACCTAGAAAGCACCCTTGGGTACTCTTAATTGAGTAACTCGAGAAACCACCACTAACAGTCTCGGTAGGATTGACTTTCTGACTTGAAAATTGCAGTTATAGTATCTGGAGAGTATTAGTCTAGGGAAGGATGGATGGAATATCGGACTAGGATGAGCCACATTCATAATCTTATCACTGCCCCACAGTTTGGCCTACCCCAAAAAGATAGTTGTGAAGACAAAATGAAAGAATACCCAGGTATGCCATTTTAAAATCCTTGAGCAGAAGTTATGCTGCCTGGGTGTATTATAATATTTTTAATAAAAATTGCATAGAGATATCTAAACTCTTTTGTGAACCCTTTCAAAATTCCTCTTCCCAAATGTTCAGTGTTTTTCTATATCCAGTTTCCAGCTAATGGTAAGTGTGTTAAAGTTTACATGTCCATCATAAGACCATTTTCATTATGATTAGCAAAAAGGTCACAAAATAGCAAGTAATTTTTTGTATGTTCAAGGCACTGCAGGTAAGTTGACAGAAGATAGAGAAAATATCTTTTTAAGGGTAGTCCTCGACTTACGTCCATTTGTCCATTGATCATTCAAAGCTACAATGGTGCCCAAAAAATGAATTTATTGTAATTGCAGCATCCCTGTGGTCACATGATAAAAAATTGAATCTTGGCAGCTTGCCCGCACTTTTACCTGCATGTCTCACCTGCGTACCTCCCCCCCCAGCCCCCATCTCCACCTTTGCTCTTTGGCTGCCCTGCACCCTACCTTGTGGGGTGGTAAGCAGGCTTTGTGGAAACTGCAGTTGTCCCATTTCAGCCACAGCCACAAATATCCTCACTACCCTACACCCTGAGACCCCTGCCACCCTGCTCTTCGCTGCCCTTCACCATTTTCTTGTTCTGCTGAGGCATGCCTGGCCTCAATGCTGAGCAAGGCTGGACTGTACGGCAGCACGCCCAAATCTTGGTGAAGTCCAAGGTACGAAGAATTTAAATAGGTATAGTATATTAAACATAAAACATAACTCAAGGATCCCCTGCAAACCTGCTTTTCAGAGGCAGTGCAAGCTCATCCGGAGATGACATTGGTGTTGATAGACAAATACAATGAACCTACAGTAACTGCATCATGGGTTCAACTTCAGTCTGCCTCCAGCCTCCGAACACCAGGATAAGATGCTGAAAACTACATCAGGAGATAATGTAATATTGGATATAATTAATTTAAATATGTATATGATAAATTAGAAGGAGATATTTTCATTATAACATTTTATACATAAGTTATACAAACTTACAGAAAATGAATGGAAATAACTGCTGGATAAGAATTCCTGACATTTGTAGTAAGAGTGTATAATTCATTATAAGATACAGGTCGATCTGCCATCTGGTGGTTATACATAAAGTTGTCTTTGCTTTTAATAAAGTTGGCCAGTTTATATTACTAAGACTGCAGTTTTATGTATTCTTTTAATGCTTAAAAGTACATATATTTTCTTTGTATAGATAGAGTGGGGAAGGTGAAAGAGTAGATAAAGCAAGTTCATATTATTTGAAGAACAAGTTAAGGAAATTTTAACTCACTCTAGTGTCACCCATCTCTTAGTTATAGTTAGTACTAGTTACATTTCAAATTAATATATAATCATTTGCAGAATAAAATGCACATAGACATGATTTACAAGAATGAGTAAGAAAATATTCCTGAAAGAATTCAAAGAAATAAAAAGTGCAGCAAAGTTAAAACATTTTAAAAGACATAACCCTGTTTACAACATCAAGAGGAAAGCTTTGCAATCCTAAATATCTTGGAAAGCTTATATAAATTATTTCATAAAATAGCCTCAGATTTAATGAGAGACAACTAATATAACCTTAAGTGTGTTGATAGTGTTTTTGTATTTGATGAACCATATTCTGTGCAGTGCAGTCAAAACCCGGTGCTTAATACCTGCTAGGGAGTACTACATGAGTACTACATGAATATTCAGGAATAGTTCTATGACTACATGAATGGAATGTAGGAAATTTGTACTGTAAAAACTAACAAGATCACAGTGTGTGTGATTGTAAGTACTGTTTTTGTTCAAAATGTACATGGTGTTGGATCAGTGTAATCATAGTACATTCCTGATAATTATATAAAAGCATATTGTTACATCTTTAAATAGGTAGTGTAATGATAAAGTAAGAAAGACAAACCCTGATTGTGAGCTTACAGACTTAATGAGAAAAGTGATGGGATATAAAAGGAGAAGGAAAACAAGATAGAGATTACTGGAGTGAAACATAACTGGAGAACCCATATTACAGATTTAGCCAAGTTACAGTATTTTTATAAGGGGGTGGATAACTGACTCAGCTTTAAAATGTTTTACTAGGTTAAAAATGTTTTACTAAGTTAAACTCTTCTTTTTCCAGCAATAGACACCCAATTATCTTTGGCAGCACAAAAAACTCCCAATGGGAATCTAGTTGTTTGTTATAGACATTTAGTATTCAGAGATGAATGGCCTCAAATTAATAGTTAAATATGATAGCTTGCATATATCAGTTCAAGTAGTAGCTGGAAATGTACTGAATAATATAAATGTACTGAATAAATTAAAGACATGCATTCAGATTAATGTTATTTTATTTTTTTAGAAAATCACAATGTGTTTCACATTAAATTAGAAAGGAAAACGAATATCAGGTAACTTTTATTATCTTATGAGAAATATCAAATAAATCTAGTGGAATCAGTTCCTGATCTTCATCAATTGCTTGTTTATGTCTCATCCTCCAGGAGCTCAGCTTCTTAAACAGTCCTAAGAAAGATGCAATTTTGCCTTTGCTTCTCTCTTTCTTAGCTTTATTGCAAGGTTTGTTTTTCACAGTCTTGTACTTCCCATGCTGTTTTTTACTTCTAAATAATGATTTTAAATTCCTGTAGCCAGAAGTATTGGTTAATTTTGTCGTTTCCATTTTTGCTCTTTGCATTTTTGTTTCAATGTTTAGGAAAGCCATGAATCTGTCATTCAGTTTCTTGATGTTTGCTGTTAATTGAGGTAGCTTTTCTGACAGTTCTAGTAGATTAACAAATTCAGTCATCCTTCAAAAGGCCTATCTATGTTTATGGCTTTCAAGCTCTAAGAACAGAAAAATATTATTAACTTTAATCAGTAAAAGCCTTAATACTTAGACATTGTTAAAACTTACTAACCTTGTTTCTGTTAATTAATTTGGCACATATCCACGGATCAAGACATTACAGACAGATACACACAGCATCAGTGAAGTTCTTCTAAGAATGAGTAGTATTCTGTTTCTATGGAAGCAGATGACATCACTATTAGTTGAGTTACCTCATATGTCAGCTCAGAAATACAGATTGTGCATTTGTGCAAGAAAGGAATGTTCATCAACAACTATGAACAATTCCACATTCAATTGGATATTTGCTGGTAGGGATCCTACCTGATGGCCTTGCATGGATGTAACTTCTAATAATCTTTTAAGTCTTTATTCTGGACATTTAACAGTTTAGCATTTCTCTTTAACGGAATAGGACAGCACCTTAAGATGTGTAAAATCATGAACCTTTTCATGACTTCAGCAAAGTCATGAAAAGTTCTGTGTCAAGTAAAATCAAATCAAATTCATTATGCTTTTCTTAGCCACCATCTTTGAAGGTTAATTAGTATAATTTGTATACTACATCTTTCATTCATAATATAAATTTCAGAAATGTTTCTACACTGATGTCATGCATGTTATAACTATAATAATTGCTATACAAAAGCATGGTGAATGAAATACTAATATAGACTGTGAAGTGTACCTATTATAGCAAACCTTCTTCAACCGAAATGTAAAACATACGGTGATATGTATCCTTTTTATATTTACAAATGTTTATTGTGTATTACAGTGGGTGCCAGTTCGTTGCTTGATGAAATACCAAGTGCTGGCTATTACCTTTAGAAACCTATATAGGTTGAGCCTAATAATCTAGTTTAAGATGCCTTTCTCTGAGAACCTCCATATCATTGAGATCATCTGAGGATTGCTTATAGTTGCTTCAAGTTTATCTCATGGGGATGATGGGGATGGAATCATTCCTTTGTCCTTTGGTTCTTTGAAATATGATCTGTTCCAGATTGAAGGTATATACTAGTCGTTAAGAGTTTTCATTGTTATTTTAACATTTGTGTTTGGTTTTGTCATATACTGTAAACTATCAATAATTAGTATGGTATAAATAGCTTGTATACTGGCTCACATTGAACACAAACCTATGTGTTGAAAATAAGGGCAGTAAACGTGATGGAAATATGCAAGAACCATTATCCAGGCAAAGAGGACTGAAATTTTTTTTTAAGGCCTGGGAAGCTAGATAATATTCAGAAGCAATTCAAGCAAATATCTTTCTGATTCATTGAAATATAAGAAATAGGGAAGTACAGCGCAATCAGGTTTGCAAGGTTGTTATATCTTCTCAATAAAATAATTCTATTAGTTCTAGTCTATCTTTGAAGATGATTTTCTGTTCTGGTCTTGTAGTGCTAGCGCCTACGTAGCATCACATAGACAAATAAATTCTGATAGCCAGTGTCAATGGGTTTTAAGAGGCTTCTATATTATAGAGCCATCCATCTCACAGCAGTGACACTGGATAGAGTATAAAGATTTAAATCACGAGGTATAATTCACAATGCTGATTAAAATCATACCTTCCTTCCTCCCTTCCTCCCCCAAGTACAGCATTCCTAACCTCCTAGTCCAGTGATGGCGAACCTTTTGGAGTCCAAGTACCCAAACTGCAACCCAAAAGCCACTTATTTATCACAAAATGCCAACATGGCAACACACACACCCTATGGCCATCGGTGTACCCCCACACCCTCTTTGCCCTGCCTGTGGCCTACCTGAACTCGCTGCAGGCCTTCTGGTGGCCTACCTGAGCTTCTGCAGCCCGCTGTGAGCTATTCTTCCCTCCAACCTAGCTCCTCTCCTCTCCCCTTCGCCATAGATTCTCCACCTCATTTGAGCCACTCACCTTACCCGATGGGGGAGGGAGGAAGTGCTTCCATTGAGCTGCTGAACAGAGGCAGATGATGTCAGAAATTTCCTCGGGCGCACATGAAGAAGGAGAGGAGAGCCCCACGTCCCTCTGTTTTGTATTAAAGAAATCTGCTGGGACAACAGCGTGCATGCCCAGAGAGGACTCTGAGTGCCACCTCTGGCACATGTGCCATAGGTTCGTCACCACTGTCCTAGCCCAAATCCCTTTCGGGAACAGATAGGTCTTTAGAGCTTTACAAAGGGCTAACAGTCAGGGCCATGTGGATCTTGGGCGGAGAAGATGCTATTCCGGGCAGGCAGAGCCGCAGAGGAGGTGCAGCTTTGGAGTCCCACAAGAGAGCACTATTGGAAGGAAGAGACCCAAAGTATGGCCTCCTTGCTAGATTTGGTGGCAAGGGCAGAAACAATGGGGCAGGTGGTCCTGCAAATAATCCTGATTGTAAACCTGTAAAACAGTAGATCTTTATAGATGGTAACTAGCACTTTGAATGTGACATAGGTAAAGGTTCCCCACCCATGCTGCTAGTTGGTCCGACTCTAGGGGCTCATCTCTGTTTCTAAGCCAAAGAGCCAGTGCTGTCCAAAGAGGTCCCCGTGGTCATGTGGCCGGCATGACTAAATGCCTAAGGCGCACAGAACACTGTTACACACTTGCATTTTTACATGCTTTCAAATTGCTACCATGTTTCCCCGAAAATAAGACACTGTTTTATATTAATTTTTGCGCTCAAAGGAGCATTAGGTCTTATTTTCGGGGGGTGCCTTACTTTGGGGAAAACATGGTAGATCGCCCACCCCCAAATAACACCCAGCCCTGAGCGGCTCCTTACCTGATTGAGCGGGGTGCAGAGAAATGGGGTGGGCTGAAAACTGCAGCGCTCCGAATTCGTGCGCTTG
>JANHFO010001989.1:2712-14022 GCA_032468095.1 Pareas carinatus | reverse complement strand
CGGATCTTATATGGTACTCTCTCTTTTATCTTCTTTTTTCTTTTTACTAGTGATTATTTCAGTCTTTGTAGGTGACTTACATTCTTAATAGTTTCATCTTCTGCTTCCGTCCTCCTGTGGACTGATATTGATCCACGCGTCCCGACTTTACTTCAAAATGGCAATTCACGCCGTTCTTCGCTCTGGAGCTCCGGAGTGTAAAAGCAGCTTCAGAGAAACAGGATCGCCGCCCCGGTCTCCTCCCCCGTGCCATTCCTGCTTCAGATGCCTCTTCCGAGCATCTTCAAGCCTTTCCGGCTCCCAAAAACAAAGAAATAAGGACTTTGGCACGTCGGAGCCCGGACCACCTCTTCCCCACCGGAGTTAAACCGGAACCGGAAGTCCAAAAGTTGCTGTATTTTAATGTTTCATTAATTTTATTTATTTAGGTGCTGCCCAGACAATAGATAAATAACTTCAGAATTGACTCTTGGCAGCTCACAGGGCATGATAATATAAAAATAACAATCTGCATAAAACATTAAACAAATGTCAGTGACAATTGTTAATGCGCAACATGCAAATTCATTGTATTAAATTGCACCTGGTTGACTTTGCTACAGGAATATTTAAGCTAAATAGCAAACACATGCCTCACTTTGCTAAGCATTATATCCAATTCTGATTTGCATAAACCATAAACAATGAGCAAAACATTTCAATTTTCTTTAGATGTTTCAAATTTCTGGAGGAACTAAGCAGAAATTCTTGATTCAAATGCATATATTTTAAAATGATTAAATTAATGGAAGTGCAGTGCTTTATCTTTCTTTCATTAAAATAACCACTGTAGTCCCAAATTTATTTAAACATTGTCCCCTGTCAATACATAATTTTCCTTCCTTATTAATACACATATAAATGAAAAGACAGGTTAGAAGAGGCAGTCAAGTGAATATCAGTGCACTCAAGAATACTCATATACATTTTTGTTTATACTACTAAGATAAATGTCCTCTAGCGCAGTGCTTTTCAACCTTTTTGCAGATTGTACCACTTTTTTAGAACCCAACAATATTCGAGTACCACCAGTGGCTTAGCAAAGTGATGACCCCCTCAAAACTAAACAAGTCATACAGTGAACCCACTTACCCCACAGCCTCTTTGCCTTCCTTGATCCCTCTGCTTGTCTTGACATAAGCCTCTCCTCTTCTATCTCCTTCTCTCTCAGGTGTACCCTACAGAATCTTCTCTTTTCCTCCCTCTTTTCTCCTCTTTTTTTTCTCTCCCTCTTCCGCCAAAACCGCCTCCTTTTATATTCTCCCCTCTCTCCCCATCCTCCTCCTTTTCTGGCAGTGCTGATCAACTGAAGCCAAGCGCCCCAGTTCTGAGCCACAGAGTATCGGCAGCATCGCAGCGGGTGCATCTAGACACACGCCTGGAGCGAAGTCGCTGGACTGCGATTTGCCGATGTTCCTGGGAACAGAATTGGGGAACCTTTGGCTCCAGCTGATCAGTGCTTCCAGCAGCGCTTCTGGCAGCGGCAATCAGCTGGAGCCAAGTGTGACAATTCTGCTCCCCAGAGCATTGGCAACATTGCAGCCCAGTTGACTTTATCTCAAGTGTGAGCAGTGCTGCCGCTGGTTCTGATAGTAGACATGGTGTACGTCACATACCACGTGTCAGGTACTGGTATACCACCAGTAGTACGCATACCACGGGTTGAAAAGCCCCGCTCTAGCTGTAAAAAGGGACGTTGAAGGAGTCAAACTATCTTTAGTGAGAATATAATTTTTTAATATTTATGTTAAATAAAGCTAACGAAAATTATTTTTAACAGGGAGGCAATAATGCTGGACATACGGTTGTTGTGGATTCTGTGGAATATGATTTTCATCTGTTACCCAGTGGTATCATCAATCCAAAAGTCACAGCATTTATCGGTAAGTAATGTTGACTACCGTACAAACATACCGTTCTTGTTAGTCAAGATCTTGAAGGCTCCTCAGTGTTTACAAAAAAATGGAAATGAATTGCGCGGTAACTACAGTTACTGTCTACAAGAGGATATATCTCACTTGATTTATTATTTATGCAAATAAAGAAGGAAATGCCCATTTCTAGATAGCACTCACGTTAGTGGTATCTATGGAAATAATTTGTTTGATTTTGTTTTCTCAAGGAATCACACTATTTGTAGTTCTACTTCTGATGTGTAGCTTTATTTATGACTAGATGCAAAAATTTAATACATCATTGAAACAATGCTGGAAAACCCCTCTAGTTAATATGGAGAGCGAAAAGTATCCATATTGTATTTGGGTATATTGCTGTTGGTTTTTTTCATTCTTGAGTGGTTTTAATGCTAGCTCTCCTACATAATGAGAACCTGGCACAGTGTAAAGCACAGAGCTACACTATTAGTTTTATTTTCAGAAAGTGTGCAGCATTTTGATGTTACATACATACTTTAGGCATTCTTAGAAAATCAAAATGCCAGGTGAAAGGCATCCGCTTGTCCAATATGATGACAAAGTTAAGTTGCCGCTTTAATCATGAGAATAATAAAAATAGATGGGAAATTTTCACCTTTTTGTTTTCAACATAATGGTTGTCACTGAACATATAAATTATGTTATAAATGATATATACCCCTATGTGGCAGTCACAAGTGTCTTAGATGAATCCCTCATTCCAGAAGTAATGAGGTGGAACAATCACATGCCATTGCGGGACACTATGGGATAGTATTATTATGTTCACCTGAATGGAATATTAGATTATTTTCCTCCAACATGTAGGACTACTATCTTAGATTCTCCAAACAAATGGTCGATTCATTTCTGTTTGGGAGATGTTGATTTTGTTTGGAAGAAAGAAATTTTAAATTCAGGTTTGTTTGTTTTCTTTCAAGAATACCATTAATGTAGTAGTTTGTAATGTTGAGGGCAATGACCTGAAAAAAATTGAAGTAATTTCTGGTTAAATTGCAATCTGATGTAAGTAATAAGTAGAGGTAGAGTTCATATTAACCAACTATAGTATAAAAGTAAGATCTTCAAATTCTTCAGTCGCTATTCAGTGGCCTATTTATGTTAATTGAGACTGCTTATTGTTTGGTAACTTGGGCCTCCATATGTGTCCACTGAATGAATAGCTACCCTTCCATATCCTATGTTATTCCAGAGGTATTTTAACTTTCTGGAGCTCCAGTGGAAGAACAATTAAGAGAAATGGTGAGAAACTAAGAAGAGGGTACTTTAACTTGAACGAGAAAAAGTACTTTCTTGCAAACTAAAATCATCAGTACATGATAAAAATATGTGTATTTGCATTATTTTATCATACTTCAAATTGTGACCTTTGGAAGATAGCTCACATAATTTTTTGAACTTTCTTTTTTATGTTTTCTCCAGGAAATGGTGTGGTAATTCACCTTCCAGGATTGTTTGAAGAAGCAGAGAAAAATGTTAAAAAAGGAAAAGGTGAGAATAGTTTGGTAAGGTACTATTTTTAGAAGTTCTCATGGTCTTCTCCTAACAGTGTAATAGAACTGAGTGTTTGTTAATGTACTGTTCCCATTCAATTGCCTTATACTCAATTAATTAGCAATTTGATAAACAATTCCCTTTGACTTTTTTTTAAAAAAGAAAATATTTACTTATTTTGTGCAGGTAATATCTAGCAATACAGTGTTCCAAAGTGGAAATAATCTTAGTATGAAGCTAAATTGGACCATATTTAATAGCATATCATAAAAATAAAGATAGAAATATAGACATTTTAAAAATACAGAAACACATATATGGAAGATCAGACTTATCTAAATTGATCTTCCAAAGTATCCCGCAGTCCCACTTTCTAACTCTGCTTTATCAGCTAGAAAGATTTTTCAAAGCAATTTTGAAAGACAGAGGATCTGCAGGAGAAGGAAGGGAAGTCTCATTGCATGAACGCAAATTCATTGATGTGATGTTAGAAACCCCACCCAGGTTTTTGGTGAAAGTTTAAAGTTTAGAAGTTTCACTGTGCCACTATGAAAATAGCACTTTTAAAAATGGATTTAAAAATTAGATCTCCAAGAATGTCTCAACTACAGTGGCAATAAATAGTTTTCCTGGTAGCAATATGGAAATGATTTGTTATTGTCTGTCTCTGGAATTTTTCCTTTCCCATTTTCCTTTCTGCTGTAGCTTCAAGGCCTGAAATTCTCAAATGATCTTCCAACCAAGCAGTAACCCAGAAAGTGATATTTCATAGGGTTTTTTTTAGATCAGCCCAGATGGTTAGATGGAATCCTATGCTCCTCGAGAGTAATAGCAATTTGACTTAGGGGAACATACTCTTACATAAATATGCATGAGATTGCACTATTAAACACTGACGAATAAAATTAATGAATATTACCTAATATTTCTTCAAAAGGTTTAGAAGGATGGGAAAAAAGGCTAATTATATCGGACAGAGCTCATATTGGTAAGTAATTATGTTAAATGCACTCATATCAATGTGTGTGTGTGTGTGTGTGTGTGTGTGTGTATGCATATATGTATATATACAGTGGGACAAAGAAGTTTTTATTCAGCCACCAATTGTGCAAGTTCTTCCACTTAAAAAGGTGAGAGAAGACTGTAATTGACATCATAGGTATACCTCACGTATGAGAGACAAAATGTGAAAACAAATCTAGACAGTCACATATCTTTTCATCAGGGAAATTTTAAAAGTACATCTTGAGCACCTTTCACTCATGCAATCAGTTGCAATGAGAACCTTTTCAGGAAGCATAAAAATGTCATTAAGAAAAATCTGATATTCTGGGAAATGTGGGCTTCCAGAAATGTCACTTGCTCATTGTGTAGTGTGAGTACTATAAGGAATGTGAAAGATTTGGCTGCTAGTATTCTAAACAGTGTCAGTCCCTAGATTATAGTTACCTATTCATCACCGGTTATGATTAGCTGCCGTCCGGTTGCTTCAATCCTACATATCAATACATGGATAGATGTTCTCCATGACAATTATCATTTCTGATCAGCTACATTAAAGATTTATTGTTTAACCATGGGTAAGGGATCAGCAGTCTGTTATCTGGAAAGCCTCTGGATCTGTTTCGTGGCATTTCACCCACACCAGTTCATTAAATAGGTTTTTAAAAGTTTTCTACTGGCACCAGAAGATTTTTTCCCCAAGTAAATGGCTATGTAAATATAATTTGGGTGTGGATCGTTAACTGAAGAGAAAAGTTGGAACTAGGCAATCATTATAGCCAGTGAAAGGTTTTTTTATAACTCTTAATTTCAGAGGGTTCTTTGTATTATCATATGTTTGTATAGGAAATTGCATAGGAAAGCCTCACACAATTTAACTCTGAGACTGCTCACAATTGTCAAATGTTTAGATTCTGCTTGAGGAAGAGTTTTTAAAAAATTGAAGATATAATTTTATTTGCAGCATAATAGAACATTGTTTACAATTTCCACAGTTCCAATTTTGCCAAATTAAAGCATATAGTTTAGAAGCATTTCTTTCTTCTGGTGTTTCTGTTGGATCTATTGAATCTTTATTTAGTTGTTAATGAAAATAAGGATTTCCAAAATTTAAATTTATGTCAATTTGTGTAGCAGTCCATTGATTTTATACTCTTGAAATTCCTTAGTATTTGACTTCCACCAAGCTGCTGATGGCATTCAAGAACAACAAAGACAAGAGCAAGCAGGGAAAAAGTATGTTGTGCTTTGAAATATATTTTACTCTTTTTTAATGTCATGAAAGGTCTTTTTTGTCAATTCTTGCAGAATATTTTAAGGGCATTTTATAATAAGATTATTCAGAAACTTTGTATAGGATGTCCGAAACATCTATAAGGTTTAAAGGTTTGAAAAGTAAGATTTTTCTGCAACCAGAATACACCTAATGTATTGTATGTTCAGTAAACTGGTTTTAAATTGTAAGGCTCAACCTGAAGGCTTACATATAACCAGAGGAATATATTAGAAATATACTCTGTTTTCTAATGTAGAATATGGATATAAAATTACCAGTTAAGTGGATAAATCTTGTTCTTGATCAAAATCTATCTGAACCTCCAGGATCAGATTATGACATGTTATTGTAAATAGTGCATTCTAGAGATTAAGGACTGTGAGCTAAACCTGATGCATATAATCATGAAATGTTGATCAGAATCAGGAAAAAAAGCTGATATTAAATAAAAGTGGTTGAGAATCTAATTTTATGCCAAAATGCTAAAAGCCTTGAAAATGAAAGTAGCTATATTTTACCAGAGCTGGGTCACCAATAAAGGAAAATTAAGTCCTGAGTATTACTTGGCTCCAGTTTCCAAGATACAGCTTCAGATCAAAATTGCATCAAAAGAATTCCTAATTATGAAGGGGATGTGCGATTATGCTCCATAACATTTCTGCAGAAATGTGATATAGCAATGAGAATGGTGCCACACCAATTATTATAAATGTTTCTTTTTGTTGATTCCAATAACATAACCCAACTTTTGTCCTGATCCCCTATTTTGCACCCAAAATATAGGTGGCATGCCTTTTCTATCACTGTTGTCATACTATACTTTTGAGATGCAAATATAACCTTGCCACAGATGTAACAGAAGTTATCTGCGTTGTTTACACAGTTTTGAGGCATTTTGATTTCTGAGGGAAAATATCACGCAACTGTTCCTTGGAAGTGTTAGGCAACGACATTTTTGCAAGCCACCAAATATACCTGTATGATGCATAGATCTAACCAAGACAAACAGTTCGGTAATACTCTTTGTCTCAAAGTGAAGATAAATTTATATACTTCCATGTGGTATCATTTTCATTGTTCTACCATACTTTGATGAGAAGTTATGATGATGTTATGATAATCAGACACCCCCTCTCCCTTGTAGGCAAATATATTTGCCTGTGTATACATCTTTATTGTGAAATATCTTGAAAACTTTAGTCAACCAGCACCTTTTTCACTTGTTTTCTAATGCATCTAATCAAAATATATAAGAATAGCATGTTTTATCTTGGAGGTTGATAATTTCTCAAAAATTGTAGAACAGTGTCATTAATGATGTTTCCAAGAAGGTAAAGCACAACACTGTTTGTTTGTTTGTTATTTTATTTGTGTATGTTTCTATCTGTCATTCCAAAAACAAATAATCAAGTTTGTAGAGCTATTTTTTTTGGAACACTTATAGTTGGAAAATATAAAAATGTGATTTTAGTTTTATCCATGCAGTGCCAAACAATTTTTTTTCAAATATTCAGTAAGTCAATTTTAAAAAAACACCATCACCATCCTGGTTGAGTCCCTTTAAAGATGCAAAATAAAAATATGGAAATCTGCTTTTTATCACGTTATAGGAAGAGGCGATATTGAACTCTTGGTGGTGGTATTTTTTGATGGGTATTAAATCATTGTATTCAAAAATCCTATAACAACCTTTGCTAATTGTGTTTTTAATATTTTCCATCTTTTAGAATATATTTTTTATTTAAATAGAATGCTTTTTATTTATTGATATCAAATAATGAACAAAATACAATCCGGTTGCACCTACAAATTAGCCAAAACATTTTTACCATTTGATTCATATTAGGCTGCCAACTTATTATATTAGTATGCCATGTTATTACTTAATTATTAAGGTTTCTATGTTGCTCTATTCCATACCGAATATGTGATGTCACTTAAAATTGTGGAAGCATAGATAACAAATTATTTTGGGGCACTGTTTTTCTTTTGCAAAATCTGAAGTGTAGATTTAACTTTGACTCTGCAAACCCCAGATATTAGAGTCTTTTATCCTTAATTTATGTCGCCTCAGTGCTTTCAGATTTTATTAAATATTGGTAGAGATGAGTAATATTAGAGCATTTTGATGCATAGTATAGTGAACTCTTTCGGCTTTTTATATATGGCAGCTGAGATGATACATTGCATTAATTCATTGTGTGACTTTCCTGATGTAGGCTTAGAATTATGTGTAAATTCAGACACTGTGGTTTGAAAGACCCAACATTTATATTTAAATGTTAGTTTATTCAAACTTTAGTTTAGTACAATATACTAAACGCTTATTTTATTTATGGTTAGAAGCCAAAAGGTGAATAATTTGAGGATCAGGTGAGGAATATATACTGTAGGACTTGGGAACTTTACCTACAACCCTCAAAAAAGACTTTTTGACCACCTTGAAAGATAATGTCTGTATATTTTAATTTGAATAATCTTAAAATTTAGCAATGTGCCAGCTTGTTTGAGACATTTTCTACATATCAGTTTATGTTAAAGTAATTTGTAACACGCTAATAACCATACTATTACAATTTAGTGAAATCTATGTAAAATTTGTGTAAATTTTCAAGTAATGTAAAATAAATGTGCTTTTTTTATGTTTATCGTATTTTAACAACAAAAAACTAGTATTTAAACTGTATATACAGCACACACATGCATACATTTAAGTTATTTATATCCGTGTTTGCAAAACTCTCCAAATGGACAATGGTGTCATCTGCCTTTTATCCCACTTGCCTGCATTCTGCCCTTTTTCAATCCTCCCCTTGGATGCTCTCATGAGAGCACGTTTTAACTCCTGTGACTGGCAAGTAGAAACCATCGAAATGAATTTTATTTTTAAAATATTAACAAGAAATCAGTTATCACATTTGAGAGTCAACCAGATTGTGTAGTATGTGTGTGTGTGTGTTTTTATTTTTTTGTGTTTTAAAGCTTGGGAACCACAAAAAAGGGAATTGGTCCAGTGTATTCTTCTAAAGCAGCTCGAAGTGGGCTCAGGATGTGTGATCTAGTTTCTGACTTCAATGAATTTTCAGAAAGGTAACAATTTCTCTAGTGTAATGTTACATTTTTGTATATTTATTACTAGGGCAATCACCTTTCTTATTTGTAGATTCTGGTTTTCCTACTCCTTGCTGGATTTCTCACTTATAATTTCCTCTCTCTCTTTCACTTTTTAAATTAAAAGTCTATATCAAAAATTTGTGCGAATGTTTTACACATATAACAGAATATAAACACTTTACATTTTAGATTCAAAGTGCTGGCCAATCAATACAAATCTGTTTACCCTACATTAGAGATTGACATCGAAGGAGAATTGAAAAGATTAAAGGTAAAATCATGGAACTGGCCTGTTAGCTGATGGATTTTTCTACGTTTCTTCTAATGAAAGGGCTTTAAAAAAACCAGAACAACAACAATAGTAATAAATATCTGTATAAAAATTTCAGAGATGCTACAAAAAGATTGTGGTTGTATGTTTCTGTGGAAAGGTGTTTAGTGATTAACTTGTTTTAGTGAATTCTCAGTTTCAGACAAGTTAGTTTGATTAAGCTTACACAGGAATTTTAGGATCCATGTCTTATGGATGTATTGGCATTTTTTTTATACTATCAGAATATTATGCAATGCTTTATAGTATCAGGACTCAGAATCACCTAATGGAGTTGACTGGTAGAAAATTGGGTAGAGATAAAAGTCTGTCTGAATCTGTCATTTGTACTTCTATAACTGACTGGTTTGGTACAACAACCAAACAGGACAGGTACAGGCTCCAACGGATAATTAAGATTACAGAAAGAACAATTGCAACCAGCCTGCCTTCCATAAAAAAACTATATATTGTGTGAGTCAGAAGGAGGGCTGAGAAGTTATTTGCAGAACCCTCACATCTAAACGTAAACTGTTTCAACTCCTTCCCTCAGGATGGCACTAGAAGACATTGTATGCCAAAGCAACTAGACACAGTGACAGTTTTTTCTGTCGTGTCATCACTCTCCTGAACACCTAATTCTTAAGTGCTGTCTAACATCTATATATATTAACTCATGTAGTGTGGCTGTAGTATTATTTATCCTTATTATCTTCTCCGTCCCTTTTATTGGCATTAGTATTATTATTCTGTTGCTTTGCATGTACACTGAGTGATTCTGTACCAGAGTCAATTCCTTGTGTGCCTAATCACACCTTGCCAAATAGAATATTCAGTTCAGTTCCATTCAAGTTTCATAATTCTAAGGGCCAAGAACAGAATTTTTCATAGTCGCTAGTAAGTACCCAACTTCAGCTCTGAGCCAGGAACCTCATCAAACTAGAACCCTATGGATGAGACTTGACAAGACAACCGCTGTTAAAGAGAGATGGTATCCTCCTTTAAAATAAATTCATTGTAATTCATTGTACTTTTCCATTAACAGAGACAGTGTGTATTAGAGAAGGTAATTGGGAAGTGACAAAGCACACTTTGTCAAACAGAAGAGTAATAAGGCACTCTACTGTTCTTTAAGAAAGAGGAATTGATAAAAAGCAAGAATATAATATACCAGATTGTAGTGGTGACCATTTCATTTTAAAGATTACAGGTCACATTTATTAAAGATATCTAAAAAGTCTAAAAGGTATGATACTGAAATCAGGATTCAGATTTAGAAGAACGGTGTCCCTCAGAATATTATTTACTGTGAGTCAAAGGGAAGGGAATGATTAATTGCTTTCCTGTTTTGTTTGCAATTTTTCTGAGAGAATTTGATTGGCAAATATTATTAGTACGATCATATAGCCTTTGATTCAATTCCCTGGGGATGTTCTTAATTTTTAATATAAGAAAGGATGTTCTTGTTTCCTTTAAATATTTTACTACTTAGTCACACTCATACATACTCTTTTCTTTCATACAAAGGTTTGCTCATTGATAAGCATTCATAACTTCATTTAAAGCAGGGCACTTAAACCAGCTTTTACCAAACTGGCACAATCCAGTGCTCTGAATTTCAAAATGGTATCTTGTTGTGGAGGTATATGGCTATTATTGTTATTTTATTTAGCACAATATTTACATCACACTTCCATCTTACTAACCAAATTTTACTAGCTATTTATTGCATATCAAATCATACTAATTTAATCCTAATTTATGCAACACTATTTGTCCAGGGCTATAGTGAAAGAATCAAACCAATGGTGAAGGATGGTGTATATTTTATGCATGAGGCTTTGCATGGCCCTCCAAAGAAAATTTTAGTGGAAGGTGCAAATGCAACATTACTGGACATTGATTTTGGTAAGTATGAATATCAAAATGTGTTCACTTCTGAAAAGTGACTATTGCGTAAATAACATCTCAAAATTCTTTTCATGTCCTTAGGAGATGAGTGATTTTATCCCTCAGAGGATAATTTGTCTCATTCCAGCTTAGTCTTTAATGTGCCACAGAGCTCTTTTTTTTGGTAGTATTATAAACGCTAGGTAATGTAAATACTTTTGAAAAACTATTGCCAATTGTGTGATTCTCGG
>JANHFO010001988.1:150348-160718 GCA_032468095.1 Pareas carinatus | reverse complement strand
TGATAGATGCTGAATAAATGTTGATTCTTATCAGTCATAAAAATATAGTTGTATAGCTACTGAACCTATATAGGAAATGCCATGAAATAATTACATGACTTATTATTAACACACAGAACGTCTGCAACAACTGTCATTTTAAGTCATACCCCATATGGCTATTTGAGAAATCAACACTAGAAATATGTGGATATAAGTATGAGAGATGATATAAAGTATGCAGTGCCTATAACCAGATGAATATATGAGAAACAAGTCCTGAAAGGTTATTTTTAATCTTGATTAATTTGCATTGAGCACAACATCATTGTTTATTCATAGTCTATTTTTTTACTTCAGTGTGTGAGGTCTTATTATCTGGAAAGTTAATACTACACAGAAAACAATCATTTATATTATCTGAATTTTATATCATGCCTATAAGGAAAATTAATCAGATTCCTCTCCACTAAATATATAATGTCAATGGAAGTTTTGTATAAATATATAATATACGATAACAGAGATGCAGAAACTATATATTTATCCTATGGTTTTTAAAGTCATAGGATATGAGGGCAAAGTCAGTTTGGTATACTGGTCAAGACACCAGGCCAGAAGCTGGGAAATGTGAGTTCTAGTCCCACCATAGGCACAAAGTCAGTTGGGTGACCTTGGGCCAGTCACTTTTAGACCTAGGAAAGAGGCAATGGCAAGCCACTTCCGAAAAACCTTGCGAAGAATACTGCAGGGACTTTTCCAGGCAGTGTCTGAGAATCGGATATGATTGAACAGAAGAAAAAAAGGGTACATGGTATAGCTTGATTCTATGGATTTGACCATTCAGTTTTCTTAGTAACAATATGAACATGTTTGAGAACCCCAAAATCCAGAAAATATTACATTTCAGAAAATAGGGTTAGTCCCCATTCTTAACTACAAAGAAGGAACCCATGAAAATTTTTTGTCATCTGTTTAAGATAACTTTTTGAGAATTAGTTCCAAAGACATTTTCATTAGTTCTTCAAAGATATTTAAAGCCACAATTCATGTGAAAATATCTGAAATTCAGCTAATATAATATTAATTTTTTCAAACTAAAAATTATTATCATGGTAATTTATGACTATTTAAGTAAAATTTGTTTTTCACAGTTTAGAAACAATTGTTTTTTAAACACAATACAGACTTCATATTCAATATGTTAAAGTGTATTTGTTTCCCACAACTAGGCCCCATTTTGCTAAGAATTTCTTGGCTTATTCTGGATGAATCTTTTGCCTGCAGGGAGCAAGGCCAGCTTTATCAAGCAGCAAAATAAAGCAAGCTGCTTAAGGAAACAGCACATACGAAGTATGATGAAAGTAGCAGCTGAGCTCTGAATGATACAAAAGGGCTTTTTAACTATATGAAGATTTGGTGTTAGGTTTGAAGTATCAAAATGTCTTGAAGCACCATCAGTAGAAGATTAAAAATTGAGTGATATTGTTAATAAAATGTAGTTGTTCAGGGAGGCAAACCAAAAGCACAGGGTACAATAATATAAAAATTATGTGCAGTCATCCAGTGAAATTCTAACTTAAGAAATAAGTTACTTGACACAATTGCCTCAAGAGTTTGACATTCTTCCTTTCCCCCAGTGCTAGTCCAGAAAATAAACTAAAAATATTGCTGTTTTTTAAAAATCAACAAATATTTCATGCTTGTTTGGCAATTATTGATGCTTTACAATCTCAGATTTGGAAGTAAATTACAGAAATGATTGTAGAAGATAAATTACATTAAATTATTAAAATTTTCTAACATAGGGAAGAGACAATTTGATGGAAGCCGGGATGTCACAATCTCATGAAACATCACAAAATAAGTAGGTTCCAGAAACATTATATAGGGCTTAAAAAGAGAAATGGGCTTTACGTTATTGTCACCGAAACCCTCTGATAAGGTATATGCATTCAGAACAGCAAAAGCAACATTATTCCTAAAGCGGCTGGCTGTATGAAATGAGAACAGGTGAATTGCTTAGTCATCTATAGTAGTAGTCAACCCAGAATGTGACTCTGAAGTCACTTATTTGTTAATGCTAAACAGACAGAACTTGATGGATATCCTAAGTGCATTTAAATGAAAGTGAAATTTTTGCTTGGCAAATACCTGGCTTGTGCCACACACAAATTGAACCTAATATCTTTCCCAAAGTGCAACTTTAACCTTAAAACAATAACAGTCTTTTCCAAAATGAGTCAGACAATGAGAGCTATTGGCTACAATAATCTTCAGTAATACTTCTGTTTACTCAGCTAGCATGAAGGATTATGGAGATGAGTTTGCAAAAGCTGACCCTCCAGGTTTATTAAATATTCAGTGAATGTTCTGTATGCCTGCTGCGTATTAAATACAAACTAGAAAATGCTACAGAATACCATATGTTAAATACTTCAAACAATTTTGGAGCAGCTCTATTTACTTTTAATAATTTATTTCAAATCAGTTTATCAGATATCACAACACAATAAAACAGTAGTAAATCATAGTGTCATAAATATTTACTAACTAATAAAGTGGTAATTTTGATTCGCCCCCACAGTTAACTGTGCATAGTTTTTTACCATGAATGTTGAGCTTTATTCTTTTCCTACTGATTGTTCTACTTTGGTGATTATTCAATTTCTATACTTTTCTGAGGTATTATATCATATGAATATTCAACAACAGAAAATTCATGATTTAAGATTAAATTTTCAGATTTTTACTCCTTTCTCACAATCCAATTTCTTTTCTCACTAGTCTATTATGTAGCCTATATGAAATTTACCATTATATAGACCACCATTTTAAAAAATAAGATCAGTACCCCAATTTCATTAACAACAGATAAAGTTGATATTTGTAAAAGTATGTCTAGAACTTTAAAAGGCATGCGAAAACTGCAAAGTGCTCAGAAATCAACTTCTGGCTCTCAGTATAGAACCATGAGCCACATTACTAAATTGCAAAACAAAATCCATCCTCTATGAAATGTTGCATTTAAAAGATGCTTAGCTTTACTTTCTAATGTGTTTCTCATATTCCAATTGCCCTCTCTTGCAAAGGTTTATTTAGAAAACAAGCGAAACACAGTATGAAATGCCTTCTTGATTAAAATAATCTCAGAATATTACTTGGGAAAGGAAATAAAGATATAATTTTCAGGAAAAAGCAAATATTCTTATATAAAATTAAATTAGCTGTTTTTTAAATTTAGATTACTCAAGAAAACAAATTTCATCATCTACAGACCTTGAGTCCAAAGGAAGCATCCTCCGAGGCTAAGACTTCAACCTGAAATTATAAGGAGAAATAAAATTTCAAAAGTAGTCACTTAAAAGTTAAGAGAGTCACCGAGTTTGTGAAGAAAATACAATCTAGAACAGACACACTGTGTCAGTTGAATCTACATATAAAACCAGCAGCGCTGATCTAAGGTGAAATTATACTCTGCAAAATAATAAAATATGTTTTTCATCTTTGCCATATTTGTTCTACATTATTGTTAAAGACTGCTTTGGTTATTAAGTAAAAAAGCAATAAAATGGTAAAATTTAATAACAACAACAACACTTTTTAGGAATGGAGGAAGGCACAAAAACGTAACAAATTGAGATTTTATGCCCTAATAAAAAGTAGCCAAATAAAATGCTACACAATATCCAATATCTATGGAATAGTTTGTCCCCAAAAGACAAACTATACCTTTGTCTTGGATGGGACCAGCATTAACATTATAAATCCGTCACATTTATTAGAGAGATTATATTAAAGGGGAGGAAGCTTCAAAACTGTACTTTATTCTTAAACTACAGGTAGTTCTTGATTTATGACTATAATGGAGTGCGGCCATTGTGGTTGTATGTCATTACAGTCATAAAGGAGGTCATCACGTGACCAACCCAAGTGTACAAACTTGTTTTGCCTGGTTATTATTTAGCAAGTCCCTTTTTGAGGTAGAAGGGCTGTCTAGAAGCACAAAATGTAAATAATAAATAAATAAATAAACAAACAAACAAATAAATAAATAAATAAATAAATAAAATCGCCACGGTTGTTAAGTGAATTTCTGGTCATTAAGTGACTGCCCTGGTGATTAAGCAAATGTATTGTCCGGCGTGTGTCATTTTGCCAAAACCCGGAAATGAACGCCAACTTTTGGCAAAAGCATCATAGATTATGGTCATGTGACCACGGGACATTGCAAACAGCCATAAATGTAGATCATTTACCAAGTGCCTGAAGCGTGGTTATGTGACCACAGGGGGAAATCAGAACTTTTGAAACGTGTTGTAAGTACACTTGGGGGTGGAGGTATTTCCATCAGAACGTTTGATAAGTGATTAGGACTATCTGTACTAAGAACTCGAAGAAAATAACTGAAAACGCACTACCTTCATTCTGAAGTTTCATACAAGAAAATTTTAAAACCTAATGCTGAGTTCATTAAAAGGTCGCATAGCAGTAGGTGGGCTCCCGGGGTCACATTTTCCTGTCTTCAAGAACAGCCTCTGCTTCAACTCCCTCCAACAGCTTATCTCTCTCTTCTGAGCTGCCTTGTCCTCCACGATCTATCCATGCTGCCATCCCAGCTAACCTCTGGCGTCTTCTTCCTCCTGCTACTGGCCTGGGAACCAGGTGTTGGACAAGGAACACCTGGGCCACACACAGCAAGTGGGATAGTGGAGTCACATCTGCCCAATGGGAGCATGTCTGGCCTGCAAGACCTGGAAGCCACTGGAAGACCTGGAAGTGCACTGGAAGACCTGGAAGTGCACTGGAAGCCATTGGGCCCTTTGCAAGGCTATGCAGGAGGAGGGCTGAGCCAAGCAAGCAGAGGGGTTTGCAACCTCTTTTGGTACTGGACTCACCTCCACTCCTTGATGCAGCCTGCAGACCAGTTTTCCAGGAGCGTTTCCAACATAAACTGCACCCCTATACTTCCTCCAGTTCTGCTGCCACCTCAGATAGTACTTCCCACAGTTGCCACCCTTGCCTGGGACGTGCCATCGCTCCTGCTTCACCTGGTGATGGAGGTGCTGTGCCTCACCTTGCCAGCCTGTCCGGCTATGCTCTCCACAATCTGAAAGCTATCAATCATTGCGCCAGCAGGGGAAGATGGGCCGTTTGCCTGCAATGTCCCCCTTCAGCCCTGCTTCCTCCTTGCCCAGAGAGGGAATCTCAGGCCAGCAGCAGAAGAGAGGAAAGATGAAGGTCAGCTAGAAGCAGTGGCGGAGTATAGCAGGAATAGGTAGAGGAGTGCAGAGTAGCCAAAATGGGAACGAGATGGGGGGAAATGGGCAGGTGGAGAGCTTGAAGCAGAGGCAGCTGGCACAGGGCAGGAGAAATTTGAGGTCCTTGCCTAACAACCGTTCAGTTCTGGCTGCCATCATTAAGCAGCACGGTCACTTGATCTTTTGCATAATGGCTGCTTTGCTTAGCAATGGGAATTCCAATCCCAATTAAGGCTGTAACCTGAGGACTACCTGTGCTCAATTCTCTGATGCGATATTTCATTTCACACCAAGAGCAATCTGGTAAAATATCCACAAGTTCTATCTGTGAATAGGAAAGGATTTTGCTGGACACAATATATGCAGATCCTTTTTAGTTTTATACCACCATCCTTGCAAAAGGATGCATTTGTGAAAGCCCACAGTGGTAAAATAAACCCTCCTGGGCACTCATGTCAAATGTACGGACTACAGGAACTGCTTTTCTTAATAGATTGCAACCTTGTTTGGACGGAATCCCCCTCTAGTGGAAGCAAAGGAATATGATTAAAAGTGTGTGCAAAGATCTTATCATACTCCTAAGAAAAAACTCCACGAACACCTCTTGGCATTACTCATCCATTTTTCACTGATTAATAGGTTTAGCTATGCATTCAAGGACTCTTAAACCGAGGTCATTTGTAGCTGTGTGGATCCCACTGTAATGAAAACTATTCCAGCCATTAATAAACATAAACAGAAAATGGAAGCCTTAAAACCACTTTTTTTAAAAAAACTTGAGTTCTTAGGTGTTCACAAGGGGGAAAATCTCCAAACTTTCCCGACTTGCTATTATTATGTATTCTGATGGTTGATTGTGCTGGATTTTTCACTCGTGCTTCACAATGAAGAAAGTAGAAGACAACAGTGGCCTGTAGGACATACAGCATTACATCCATTTGTATAGTGACATGTGAAGCTGGAACGGTACTGACAAAAGTGAATTATGACGGTTTTTCACACTTACAACTGATGCAGCATCTTTGTGATTGTATTATTAACCATCAGATGCTTGGCAACAGGCATGCATTTATGACAGTCGCAGTGCCTCGGTGATCAATTTTTGTGACCATCTGATAAGGAAAATCAATGGGAAAGCTAGATTCACTTGAAAACCACGATACCAACTTAAAAATCACAATGATTCACTTAACAACTGTGGTAAGAAAGATCATAAAACACAGCAAAACTCTCTTTTAACAACTGTCTTCCTTAGCAATGGAAATTTAGGACTCAACTGTGCTTCTAAGTCGAGGACCATCTCTACATTCATTTTTATAAATATAGTTTGCCAAGAGCTTACACCATTCGGTCAAAATGTGCCTATTAAAAAAAATGAACAAGAGCAACAATGCAAATCAAGTATCAAATTAAGAAGTTATTCAAGCAAAGTTACCCAAAATCAATTCTGGCCATTTGGGTTTACACGTTTTTTTTGTACATGTCGAACTTAACAGAATATTGGTCCTTCCCATGCATTGGAGGTCATGGTGGGGTGGGAAGGGTAGTCCTGAAAAGAACACTTTATCCATGAATGGAAAGTAAGCCTTTGAACTTTGTTTGGGAAAGTCTAACTACTCATAATGTTCTCATTAATGCATGAAAATAAATGGCCTATTGCTTAACATTTATAATCCTAGAAACTGAAATGTTTGCTTCATTTGATCTTTTACATACCAAAGTAGATTTGAGAGCAAAGAACACATAGCATATTATTGTGGTTATCTTGCATTTCCACACAAAACTGCTTCACTTACAGATGCAATAGAAAAACAGAAATAACTCATCCTAGAAAGACAAAAATTGGCTGGGGAGCAGTATTCAAAGCTATTTTACCAGTTACAATGTTTTCAAAGGCATAATTTTGCAAGAAAACATTAACACGATGCCAGGACATTATGTTGTGTATGAGTATTTTGCATAGTGATAAATTCTTAAATCTCAGTTTGGCTTTCTCATTTGTATTTACTCAAGCCTGCTCCTCCAGATTTCAGTGGGAGTCTGTTAGTGAGAAATGAGCCTGAAAACTGACCCCAAAATATGACCCAATGTTAACAATGAGCAATGATAACCACTAATATTTAAGTAGCTGGTATGACAAATTAGTATAAATATTTGCAACTTTCACTTATGGTTTCAAAACAATCTATCAAAATGATTCATATCAAATGGCCCCTTCTTTCAGTTGACTATACCAAGATTCATCTTCCTATTCTTACACTGGAGTTCAAACTAACTAGGCCTACAGATCTGCACAGCAAAATTCCAGATGGATGCTACCTAGCAGCCAGGAGATGCAGAAGACTAATTCTACTGCCTACCAGTGGTTGTCCCAATTTTTGCAGGCCATATGCAGCAGCCACATCTTAGCTTGTGCACAGAGGATCTAATAAATACAAAAAAACAACACCCCCCCACAAAGCAACCACTAATGTAATCCTAATTCTTAATTTTCCTTTCTCACAGTGACTTTCCACCAACTGAAGTCTCCTGTCTTGCTCTTCACAATTTATTTACATTGGAGCAGAAGTTTTATACCAGCCTGAAATGCCATTCCTTATGTTGGACCTGAGTAAAGGAGACGAATTCACGTCATAAAGCGATTCATGATTTCTCAAAATTTCTTAACACAATTTTACCTAACAAAAATTCCTGCTGGCTATATATAATGGGAGCATCCCGCTCCTCTCATGTGAGCACCTAAGCCTTCCACAGAAGAGATGAGGCATCACTATAATAAATGGATATTAAGGAGGTGGATGTGCAAATCGTGGATGTGCATAAGTATGTTAAGACAGCGGTGCTCAACCCCTGGGTTGTGGCCCACTAACAGGGCTTGAGCCGTTCGGAACTGGTTCCAGTCAGTATGGTTTGGGGAAGGAAGATCCAGCCATGGCCTCTGCTTTTTGGTGTGCCTCAGTACTCTTTCTTCTCCTGTTTAATATCTACATAAGGCAATAATGGCTAACCTTTTAGGCATCAAGTGCCCGTATGAGTCGCAGCTAATGAGTCGCAGCTCATGATTTCATCGCCCGGTGTCGCTACTCTCTTTCCGAGTATGCACAGGGTCCTGTGACATCATTGTCTGGTGCCGCTACTCTCTTTCTGAGCATACACAGGGCCATATAACATCATCGCCCTGTGCCACTACTCTCTTTCTAAGCATGCTCAGCTCTGGGCCGATGCTGGAGCAACTTGGCTCGCCTGTCAACAGAGAGGGCTCTGTGTGCCCGCTGTGGCATGCATGCCATAGGTTTGTTATCACTGGCATAAGGCAACTAAGCTGAGGTGATTCACCAATTTAGGGCAGGATATCACCAATACATAGATGACACCCAGCTTTATATCTCTACACCAAGCTCTCTGTGGGGTGTCACGAATGTCCTAACCCACTATGTGAAGGCTGTTGGCACCTGGATGGCAAATCAAGGTCTGATTCAACCTCAGCACCACTGAGTGACTGGGGATATTTGATCCCTCAGGTGACAAGGGCTTTCCATCTTTGGTTCTATATTGAATAGCGCTCCCCAATCAGGCCCAGTATGCAATCTGTGTGATCCCCCTAGATTCACAGCTCCTGATCAAGAGCACATAGAAACAGTAACTAGAACAGTCTTTGTACACCTTCGGATGATGTGCCAATTTTACTTTTTCCTGAACTGGAGGGGGGGGCTCTGTCATCATAACTCTGGTAACTTCTCATTCAGATTCAACATTCTACATAGGGCTACCCTTGAAGAGCATTTAGCAGCTTCAGATTGTGTAGAATACAGCTTCTTGGATAGTAAATAGTGTTAGATACATGGCACATGAAAGCACCACTGGTGCATGACCTGCATTGGCTACTGGTATGTTTCCAGATGCAATTCAAAGTGCTGGTTGTCACCATTAAAACCTTGCATGGATTCAGACTAGGTTTCCAGTTGAACCCATGCAATTTGGTTTAACAGATTGGGCATGCTTTGGATCTCATCAGTCAAAAAATATTGGCTGGCAGGGACCAGAAGATGAGTCTCCTCTGCTGTAGCCCCAGTCCTATGGAATATTTTTTCTGTGGAGAGTGGAATGCCTCCAACCCTGTTAGCCTATTGTGAGGCTCTAAAAACTTTATGTACCTGGGACTCTGAATGTGTGAAGGACCACATCTTTGGTTTTACTGTTAAAATGGATAATTACCTTAGTTGCTGTGTATATCTATCTTTGTACTCTTTTTATTAGTTTAAAATGTTTTAAAGTTGCAATGTTTTAGAATTCTAACCTGCCCAGAGTCACCCTTTGAGATGGGTTACTATAGAAACTAAATAAAAAAGTAAGAATTTACGATGATGTAAAACTAATAATACATGATCACTTTCCGATTTGTTTTCATTGAATATGTGGTTGGAGCAGTGTCTTTATTCCTTGTTTATTGATTTTAAATGCATTAAGAATAATTCCAAGGCAAATATTGTAAGCTATAATTTTGTTTACTGTTGACCAATAAAAACTTTTTCTATTAAAAAAAAAAGAATAATTCCAAGGCAAAGTACATAAAGGACCAAAGAAACATGTATCAATCTAAAAACAAATTTAAAAAAAACCACAAAAGCAATAATGACAAAACATAGTTAAACAAATGCAGCTAAGGGTATGGGTAAGCGAATATGCTTTTTATCTTGTGCAGAAAACTTACAGCATTTGGAGACAGTCATAACTAGGAAGAGATGGAATTCCACACTCAGTGCCTTAACTAATGAGTCATTTCTGACATCACTAAGAATAGTCCCACAGCTTAGCTTAATATTACTTTAACGCCATGTAAACATAAGAAGCCGGTCTTTTTAGCATAGTAATAGGGCCCATATTCAGAACAGGCACATTCAAAGGAATCATGTACCGTATTTTTCGCACCATAAGACGTGCTTTTTCCCCTCCAAAAAAGGGGGGGGAAAGTGTCTGCGCCTTATGGAGCGAATACTCCCCAAAAGCGTGCGGAAAGCGCTCCGCGGGATGCCGGGAACGCTCGAATATAGCCTGCGGGGCGATCCTTTGGCTTTGGAGCATCCCGCGGAGCGATTTTCGGGTGCAGGGAGATTGCTCCGCGGAACGCTC
>JANHFO010001988.1:126151-141237 GCA_032468095.1 Pareas carinatus | reverse complement strand
GGAAATGGAAGCGATTTTCAAAATTTTGAAAACCCTCTTGCGAATTCAGCCAAGAGCTACTATTCAGAGCTAGGTAAGCTGAATCCTTCGGAGGCACTTCATTGTGGGCCGCTGCCACTGCCGCTGGAGCCACTGTGGCCCACCCTCTACCCTTCCCCACTACAGCCCCCTGGAGACCCCCGCCAACCGCCCATACCCCATCTGATCCCCAAGGACTCCCTCTGTTAACCCCCCATGGACCCCCAGACCCATTGCGGACCCCCACCATGGCCCCTGCCACTCCCCCATGGCTGCCAATGGTCTCCCTGTGGCCAAGGATCCCAACTCATGCTGCCGTCCTCACTTCCAGGGAGCACCTTGCTCGTTGCCATGTCCAGGCCACAGTCCGCAGACTGTATCCAGCCCCTGGGCTGCCTATTTGACATATATGGCCTAGGGCCTGTACTATTGTGAGATGTTTTAGTGTCTTAAGCCAAATTGGGTGTACTTTAAAAGAAGTTGTTACCGTCATGTTGATAAATTTTAATGTTTATTACTTTTGAAAGGATGCTAGAGCTACACTCACTTAACCAGGTGGTCAGGTATTTTCATCAAGTCATATAATTGGACAAAACTTATAATTATATATGTTGTTTTATTGTCTTATTGCTTTTGTTTCTCCTCTGACAATGAATGGCTGTACCAAACTATTTCTTTTCTCCTACTGTGTAAAGGCTGGTCAAAGGCCATAATAGAAAGATTGGATTTGATCTTATTTGATTTTATTCCAGATGCTAAACTTAATGTGAAAGTAGAGCAGACTGCCTTCGAAAGAGTTGGTTGTCTTTTGCTCAAGATATTTAAACAAAGAATAAAACCATTGGCTACCAAAGACATGACACTTGTAAGATTCTGCGCTGAACTATCTCCAGGTGCCCCACCCAATATTAAGGAACGTTGAAAAGGAAATCAATAAAAAGTAAGCCTTGCAAACAAATCCTCCCTGCATATTTGCTTATTTGTTACATTTCTACATTTGTATTTTATCTTATCGACAGCCAGTTCAGAGTAGCAGATAAAGGCAGTTGGCTCGAAACTGGGAGACTGGAACTTCTAGTTCTGTCTTAGGCATAAGGCCAACTTTGGCCTCTCTCCCAGGCCTAGGAATAAGGCAATGGCAAACTGCTTCCAAAACCAAGAAGACTTCCCATATGCTTATCAAGAGCCAAGGCAAGATAGGCCTTGCCTTTAAAATTAACAGAAATCTGGATTATTACATAGGGTGGCAATTTATGGCAGCCCATCGCGAGTTGAAGCATACTCTTTGAACTGCAGGTTTAGTCCTCTGTATAGGATCCGTTAAATAAAAGCTCTCAAGAGTTTTCAAATATAGTCATCAAATGCATTAATGCCAAACAAAGGAAACAGTTTTTGATATTCCAAATATTACTGAACTTCAGTTTTCTGTAATCCTGCTCAACACTACCATGGGTAGGACTACTGTGAGTTGCAGTTCTGGAACATTTGAAGATCTGCAGGTTGACCATGCTCATCAGAAAAGAACTTCCATCTTTAGAAGCAACGTATCTCTGATTCCAACTACCAGGAGAAATAAGGAGCCTTCTTATCATTACAATATAATTTCCATGGTTTATGATGGTGAACATGGAACTGTATCACAGTCACACTTGAATGTAGTTTGCCATCCTTACAGTACAACTTAGGGGTTCATTTTTAAAACATATTTATTTTATTTTATCAATGAAAATAAAATACAAAACAGAAAAGTAAACATCTAATGCTAACAACCACAACAAATCTTATGTGCAAAAAAAGAAAGAAAATCCCATATGTCAAATATATCTAGCATTAAAGACAAAGAATCCAATCTGAAAAACAGACAAACAAATCACAATACTATAATATACAATGCACGGCAACTTGGGCATTCTGATTATCGTTGTAGGACTATAATATATTGAAGGACCGCAAAAATCTGATCAGGGGTCTCCAACCTTGAAGACTTTACGACTTGCCGACTTCAATTTCTAGAATTCCTGGCTGAGGAATTCTGGGAGTTGAAATCCACAAGTCGTAAAGTCCCCAAGGTCGAAGACCCCTGCACTAGATGACAGCAAAGGATAGAGGAAAATCTCTGACTTAGTTGCCTAGTCTAGTAGTCATTTTGGATTGGACAGCACAGGTCTTGGTGTATACCTTTATCAAAAAAAAAGCAACATCCAAATGATCATTTGGGACAACTAATGTAACTTAAAATGCAGTCTTCCTTCCCCCTATCTATCACTGTAATATACTGCATGATCATTCAACTTTATTCCAGATTTAAAAATTTGCAAGAGGTTGAAGAGATTCATAAAAGCTGTGGAAATATCTTTTTTTTTAAGGGCACTGTAATGTAACAGCACCCTCTTGTGAAATTCTAGTGGAAGTTCTAGGTTTGATCAATTGTTATAAATATTAAAAAGATTAATATAGGGAGGGAGGACTTCAACAGGGGGAGGATTTCAACACCTTAGAGTAACCTTTTCTAAGCCGTTTTCCTTGCAGTTGAGTTGGATGGCAATTGCCATTATACCCAGCAGGTTGTCTACTGTATTTCAGTGTATTAGTCATTACAACTATGATCAGCACCGTAGAACATAGAACACAGAATAATAGAGTTGGAAGAGACCTTGAAGGTCTTCTAGTCCAACCGCTATACCATTCTGGACAAATGATTGTCCAGTTTCTTCTTGAAAACTTTCAGTGATGGAGCATCCACAACTTCCAGAAGCAAGCCGTTCCACTGATCAATTGTTCTCACTGTTGGGAAATTTCTCCTTAGTTCTAAGTTGGATCTCTTTAATAATCTTCCATCCATTACTTCTTGTCCTGCCCTTGAGTGCTTTGGAAAATAGGTCAGCTTCTTTGTGACAGTCCTTTAAGTACTGGAAGACTGCTATCATATCACCCCTACTCTTTCTCTTCATTAGATTTAGATTTAGATTTATTAAATTTCTATACTGCCCTTCTCCCCGAACGGACTCAGGGCGGTTTACAGCCAATAAAAACACAAAAGACATATAATACAACATACACAATTTAAAATACATTTAAAGGAAGATATAATAAATGGCTGGGAAATTTAGACAACTGATAATAAAACCAATTTAAAACCAATTAAAAACGTAAAATTCGTAATACTAAAACATTAGTCTAGACCTGCCTAGTTCCCCCAATCAAATGGCGCATATCAAAAATGTGTCATTTCCATCACCTTGAGGCCTTTGAACATGAAGTCAAAAGCTTTGTTCCAAAAACGGAAAGTGCCACTTTTGATTTTTGGAACGGTTTTGGGTTTCTCAGAGCTACATCCAGTCACTTAAGGTTGCCAATTGTCCCTTACCTCTTTCAATAACCTCCAAAAATTAAGCCTTTTTTCATTCCTGTGAATCTCTGGAAGTATAAATACAATACTGGTGAATCACATATCACCCAGGCTACAGCTTTTACATGTCAGAATCTTGCACAAGGTTCAATCCGTTGCAATATTATGTAGTTTTGTAAAGCATTGCATTATTGGAAGATGTATTGTTATCATTTAAATGTTTTTCTCAGTTAGCCCAAGGAATAAACAGGGAGTTTGGTAGTCAAGCTCTGCAGAAGAAAGTGAAGAAGGAAAGAAGGTGACAAGACAACGTGTGTAATTTGAATGACCATGTCATCAGCGGAATGGGCTGGAAAGTTTGATATCCAAATAGCTTATGGTTCCAAACAGATATGTAACCATGATTGCATTACACATTATATATGAGAATGGAGGCTAGATTTGAACAGCTAGAGTAAAATATATTTAACTGAGATATGTGTGACTGAGTATATTGCGTGGTTTGTTTATGGTTTACTATGATAGATTAACTGCATCAATGAGTTTCCTAATTTTGTCATGTCTTGAAATCTGTAGTAGTCTGTTATTTGAAATGCTTGATCGGCTGTTTTGCCACCTATGAAATTGCATGCACTTGAAATAATTGCATTGTTTCATAAATCAGGAAATTTTTATGAGGCCGTTGTGTTCAAAAATTACATAACTGGTTGTCTTCCACATTCTGTATTTTGAATTATCATTTGAATGGGCTGGTAGTTAAGTGTGACTGGCTTTACAAAGAACATTGCTTACTTATTAGTTATTACTTAGTTTCTGGATCACAGTTAAAATAACTATATGTTGTTGCCTTATAAATTCTTTTTTCTTCTTCCTTGATTAGGAGACTAAGAGTTGCTGGAGGAACCCATGTCAGAAATCAAGAGTAGGAAAGCTAATTATCCCTGTATTTTTAGTTAAATTTTAGTAAACATTTGTTTTTGCCAAAAGTCTATAAAAATCTCGGGGGAAAAAGCGCGTCCTATAGTGCAAAAAATACGGTATTTGTTTTTGTAGATTTTCACGGGTACAGGTATGTAGGTCCAGGTGTGTTCAGGTCTTTCCCCGTGTAGAGTGAAGTCTCTTAGCGACGTTTCGGCAAGGTCTCACTTGTCATCTTCAAGCTGGTGCTTTTGGCTAGTCTGAAGCACCAGCCTGAAGATGGCAAGTGAGACCTTGCTGAAACGTCGCCAAGACTTTCCACTCTACATGGGAAAAGACTCAAACACACCTGGACCAACATATATATAAACACGCACACAATACATATATATACACACACAATATATATGCATATGTATGTCTATGTCTATACAGTATACATAGATTATTAGCATATTTATTTCTGTAGGTGAAACATATCCATTAGATTTATGGTGTTTTTGTCTTATTCCTTCTTTTCAGATTGACCTTCATTAGTCTTATTTTTACAAATGTACAAAAAACAGCTGAAAAAAGACTCTAAAACCCAAATCAATACTCAGCTGACACATAGCTCAAAGATGCTCATCCTCATTATTCACAATCTGAGTTTAATGTGAAAAGATAATGAAAAAGTCAGATTCAAGCAGATATCAAAAGGCGGGAAGAGTAACTAACCGCAGGTTAGTACAGAATCAGTAGTATTAAGATAACATAATTTATAAAGTCTTAAGGAAAGAGACCCATAGAGAGAGAATATAAGAGGTTAGAGGAAGGGAAACGTAATAATGGACTATGCAAAATCCTTGTAACGTCGGGAAAAAAAAATCTGCGGGAGAGACGGAGCTGTTTTGCAGGACCCACAGACGCCCCGAGCCGGTTTTCCCGCCAGTCGAGGTTGACGAGACTGCATTTGGCTCCGACGAGCAGCTCGGAGAGATATGGAACAAGCGAGGCGCCGGGGCAGAAACTGGTCTCTCGCGCTTGGCTCGCACAGCTGCTCCGAAGCCTCGGCAAGAGCCAATAGCAGGGAGCCCTCCCAGCCCCCGCTCCGGATCAGTCCGACCTGTTTTTGTCTGCTTCAGCAGTGGCGCTTCAGCGCTCCCAGCTCTTCCTCCATCCGCTCTCTTCCCCCCCCCGCCCGCGCTCTTATTTTCCATCCTGTTCCAACCACCATCCACTCTTTTTAATTACGCAGAACGAGTCGCAACTCATCCGCCTGGAAGTTATATTAAAAGGGGGAAGGGAAGGCGAAGAAAAAGAAAGGCTCCGGGAGGGGCAGCGAGAGAGAGATGGGGGGGGGGGAGAACAGGAGAGGTTACATTTGTGCCTTTCACGACGGCACGGCAGACAACCCTCCTCGCCGTAAATTATCCCAGCAACATTTTATTTTAAGCATCCTCCTAGCCGGGGAAAGTTTCGACCCAAATTTCCCTCCCCGCCCTACTCAACGACTCGCTTCGTGCGCGCCTTCGGCGAACGGCAGAATTCGCCCTGAAATGTGGCACAGGGGCACCCACGCATATACGCGCTTTTGGAAAATAACGCAAAACAACTTAGACGGCAAAAATATGAGGAGCCCGCAACTCGCTGATGGTTGCGAGATAAGAACAAAGCGAGGGAGTCGTGGAAGCAAGAGTTGCCGGAGCCATGACGCGTGTGCGACTCCCTAGATTTATGAAGTCTTAAAACTTTAGGCTTGCTCTAACCCTGATGAAGCAAACAATAATTTAAAAAAAACAGCGCGGAAGGGGGTAAAGAGAGAGAGGCTCAGTGGGAGGGATGCCTTTAAGAAAAGAGAAACGGCCTGCCATTTGCATTGGCCCCATCCTCGGAGGGGAGGATATTCTCCCCCCCCTCAGCACGCAAGCCTGCTCAGCATTTATACAGATTCACAAAGGCACATCTGTGCCTGTTGGAGGGCCAGCCTGACGTGTTCTTTTTTTCCCCTCTTCCTAGCAGCAGCTGCGGTTTCTGAGGAAACAAGGCTGATTTTCTAGTCAGGCTGAAGTATCTTTTTTTCCAAGAGCCAGCGCGCGGGGGTGGAGGATAAAGCAGGAGAGGGAGGAGAGTGAGAGAGAAAGCGCGGCCATAAAAATCTCTAGGGCTCAGCCGGAGGACGGAGAGGCCTGGAGAGACGGCTGGGGATTTTCTGCCGCTGGCTTTCTCCACTGAGCTCTTTAGTGTGGTGATCCCTAGCATTTAGCCCAACCTCTGGAATAAACCATCTTTTTATAGTATAGATTTGTATACTGAATGGAGGCCTCACATTTCCTACAAAAGCAGCAAGAACAGATCTTCATATAAGCTAAATGCTAAATGCTCCTTTCCTTCCAGTGGGCCTTTCTACAACCTTTGAGATACGTTGCTCCGACTTAGGTCAGCCACTTGAATATATTTGTCATCCACAATTCACAAGATAGTCAAGCCTCTTATTTGAGAGGGAAAGAAAAAGGCTTGAGAAGGAGAAAGATGTTTTCTTCACATTTCAAAAACTTTCAAAGGCAGGTCCTAGCCACCAATATAAACAGATAAATTATCATGCTAATGAATGATTAACTCTGCTATAGTGGGTCAACATGGAGAGGGAAGGGGGGGAAAAAGCCTGGGCAAGCAACAGTAAAACAATCAAACCCACAGAGATGGACACATTTAACGGAGTGAAAGATGGGGGTTCTGCTAAAACAACAGCTATTAGTTTTCAACTGTCATTCAACATAGTAATTTATGTTAACTATACTAATATAACCATATAATAATTGCCCAAATTACAATTTGGTTCAAATAATGAACTAAAAATTGGGACATTGGCTGGAAAATTCAAATATAGCCTAAGTAAGTAACTCTGAAATATAGAATGTTTTCTTCATCTAGCAGTATTTCCTAGTTTTGGTTTCATTACAGTCTCCATCACTGATGGCCAGCAGGGCTAAAGGGTCAGTGAAAACAGGAGATTTAGTTCTACAGCATCTAGGGAAAGCTGGGAATCGCTGATTAGGAGGCAGCTATTTTATCCACTTACAGGTCTTCTGCTTTAAGCTAGATCAGTGTGTGCACAGGATTGAAAACACACACACACACTATATACAGAATACAGGTAAAATCTTAACACAGAAAAATATTAGTAAAACTGAGATATCTGAGACAATTTCTATGTTTAAAATATAAAAACTGAAACTTTGCTTATTCATGAGGAACTCTGGAATATAAAAAGTTGCCCCATATCTTAAGAGATAACCATTCCTGCTCAGAAATCCTAAAGAATGAATCTGACAGGCCACTAAGGCACCTGGATTAAAATAAATGGAGTAAAAATTTGAAATAGTGCTGCAGCTGGCAACTGGCATTTCTTCTAAGGAGACATGAAGAACAGTAATGTAGGATTTCAATTACTCCATCTGTTGGGAAACAACTTAGTCCGAGCATAGTTCCTCCGGTTAATTCCTGATGGATCCTACCTTCTCTCATTTAGAAAGAAGGAAGACACAACTGGATTGGCTATGGAGGTAGTGCTCAACTTACGACCACAATTTGACCCAAAATTGATGTTGCTATAAATAATTTTTTAAAGTGAACTTTACCTCATTTTGTGACTTTTCTGGCCACCTTTGTTAAGTGAATCACTGAAGTTTTTAAATTAGTAACATGGTTAAGTGAATCTGGTTTCCCCAATGACTTTGTTTGAAGGTCGCAAAAGGTGACCACATGACCCCAGAACACTGCAACTGTCATAAATATGAGTCAGTTGCCAACCATCCAAATGTAAATCATGTGACCGTGAGAATTCTGCACTGGTCATAAGTTTGAAAAATGATCATAACTCAGTTTTTTGAATGCTGTAACTGTTGTAACTAAGCTAATTGTTCTAAGTCGAGGACTACATGTACTCAAGCAGGTACAAACCATCAGAGAATGCTTAATCAACAAAGAGGTAGCAGCAAAGATGGGAAATGACTGCAATTTTTCAATTTAAAAAAATATTAACATGAAATGTAATAAAAATAGTACTTCAGTTTTCATGAAAGTAGATTTGACTAAGTTCAGAGTAACACTTTACAGATTCAATGACAGGAGATGGGAAATGAAACTCAAACTGGATGTAAATTCCTAAATAGATCAAAAGCACAATTGCAAATCCAATGCTTAAAAAAACCAAGTAACGATATTGTTGCATAAAAAATACTGAAAATAAAATAGATACATATGGAGAGTAGACACATAAGAGAACTGATAACCAAGGGAAAGTATGCACAGATAACCAAAAAGAGTCAGTGTCAGTATCACAAAAGAAGACAGAACAACAAAAAGGACTTATTCAGATATGTTCAAAATAAAGAAATAGCTGCATAAAATAAAATGGCTCCATTTTGCAAAAAATGGCAAAATGCAAACAGATTTGGCAACTGTGAAGAACACTTCGAAAGTACAGGATTGCAGCATAAGGTTGATAGAGATGTAATCTTAGAAAAATCTTGAATTGAGATTCTAAATTACTGAAAGAGGGCAAACACTGTCCCTATATTTTTTTAAAAAAGAAAAAGAGTCCAAAAACTATGATCACTCTGAGATTTGGACTACTTAAATTTTGATCTTTAAAACTAGGGATTATTAGACATCCAAAAGGATATATTAAAAATATTTCTTTTTTTCTTTTATTGGGTAATTTTATTAGACTGCAGGTATGATGGAAATATTTCAGCAAAGCTTCTTATAAAAGTATCTCAGTTCTAGTTGACAAGCTATTATAACCACCTTGAACTACCGTATTTTTTGGACTATTAGATGCACTTTCCCCCCCCCAAAAAGGGGGGAAAAGTGTATGCATCTAATAAAGTGAATACTCACCCCGCTGCTTGGACTGGAGCGTTCCCGGCACCCCGCGGGGGGGAATCGCTCCGCGGGACGCCGGGAATGCCCCACGTCTTATGATCCGGAGCGTCTTATAGGCCAAAAAATATGGTAATCTATTTGGTTGTATCAACATTTGAAGCTAAGATAGTCATGAACTGATCTGTTGTCTACTGTGCAATAGAAGAATAGGCCTAAATTATAGAAAGGCAGATTGTAGGAAGAGGTTAGGAAAATATTTCTAATAGTAACAGTAATATGATATTGAACCAATGAAACCAATGATGGCCTTCGCAATATTGGACAAGCAGACAATATACAGCCCTCTGCCAAGGGTGCTTTGATTCATGCACCAAGAGCCTAAATGGTGAGTTCCAAATAAAGGGGAGATTATGCGAGATGGGCAGCTATATACATTTAATAAATAAAAAATATATATTTCTGAATGAAAAAGTGTTTACTTTTATCTGTCAGTCACCACTAGTTTCATTAAATGTTGTTTGCTTCTAATAGTATAAGAAAAACTATCCATATTTTCCATGCTATAAATAAATTAATACATTTTTCTATCTCCTGCTGTATTTTAGGTTAAAAAACCTCCAAACACCACAGCTTTTTCTTCAGTTCTTTGATAGTTTTTGTTGCCTTTTTCCACACCCTTCTAAGTTTATATAGCCTTTTCTTATCTGCTACTATTGAATTGAACTTACAAATAATGTTTCACTCTAAATTTGTATATACAATGAATATTAATTTTTTCTTTATTCCCTTCAATACACTACAACCAAGATTTTTTTCCTGATTTTTTCTGATTCAAAGGAATGAAAGAAAAGGGCATAACTGCACATTCCCATCATTTTACGCTTGTTTACATTTAGTACATTGTCAATTACAGAACACTCATCCAATGCGAAGATATTCTTTTGTAGATTTTTACCATTGTAATTTGTTTTAACCATGTTTAGTAATGTAATGTTAATATGGTAGTAAATTTAGCTGTCTCATTGCTCTTCCTAATTCCCGATCATTTAAGAACAAATTGAAAACTATTCATTCTATTACAGGAATTATCTCCTATTCTTTGTTTCTGTTCTCAGTTCTTAACCATTTATCCACTCCTTTTACCCCATGGCAGTTTAGCTTAGTGAGGATGTTTTTATTAAAAAACCTTTCCAGCATGTTAATATGCACAGTCTCTCTACATGTGTATTGACACTATTGAAAAACATGAAATTGCGAATAAGATAATTCCTAATAAATCTCAGCACTAGCTTCCTATACCACATTAACCTTAAATTAAATAGCTCTGCTTTTCTAATTTTTCCCATACACAGAATATATAGCACTTTACGTTTGGAGTCCATAGATTTACAATTTCTCTTCACACCACCTGTGTTCCTCAGGATATCTGTACAGGTAGTCCTCAACTTACGACTACAATTGAGCCCAAAATTTCCGTTGTTGAGACAAGTGAGTTTTGCCCCTTTTTTCCACCCTTCTTGCCACAGTTGTTAAGCGAATCACTGCAGTTGATAAGTTGGTAACCCAGATGTTAAGTGAATCTGGCTTCCCCATTGATTTTGCTTTTAAGAAGGTCGCCAAAAGTGATCAGATGGCCTTGGGACACAGCAGCAGTCACAAATATGAACCAATTGCCAAGCATCCAAATTTTGATCACGTGACCACAGGGGTGCTGCAAATGTCATAACTGAAAAACAGTCATAAGTCACATTTTTCAGTGCTGTTGTACTTTTGAACGGTCACTAAACAAACTATTGTAAGTTGAGGACTACCTGTATAGCATGTGAGATCTATAACTGTTATACAAGCAAGTGCTTCACCAAATACATTCCATTCAGATTTTAAAAAAATAACAGGTACTAAGCAGACCTACGTGCTTTAAATCCAAATACTTCTGCATATTCTCATGTAAACCAAGCTTTAAAAAACTATTAAAGCAGTGTATCTCTATAAAATTGCAAAATTAGAACAAACTATCCAGTTTACTGTCTTAGAAAAATTAAAAGCAGCATAATAACATTAGAGATTATGAAAAATGGCCCAATTATGAATCCAGTGTCATATCAATGGAACATTAGCTTTGTTCCTTTTGTACGTGTGCTGTAATGGCATACAGATATACAAAAGGGGCAGAGTTTGTGTTACAATAGCTCAACAGAGTTTTGATGATTTTGACTGGATCCTCTGGACGCCATGAGTGGTAAACTAATTTCTCCATGGAGGGAAAGAACACTGGAAAGTTTTTCTCCTTGAAATATATAAATATTTCAATCTTGCAAACCTGGGAGCTATTTTTTTAGTAGTGAGGGAAATGTAAAGGAAATGGCAAAAGTGAATAATTTAATCTTGCCTTTTAAAAAAACCTCGAAACTGAAGTGGTAGGAATCACAACTGAAAAAAATGACTTTCATATGCCAATCCTTTACTATGTATACCATATTTCTTCTTTTATTTTTTAAAAAACTACAACAATGGTGAAATATAATCCAAAACATGAGTAAAAATTATGTGTGTTTATGTGCATGTGTCTTTCTTATTTAAAGAAAAATGCATTTATATTCTCTACTATAATTTCAACATTTCTAAATTCTGCTATAAAATTACAAGGTTCTTCATTTTAGTTTCTGAGCTTACTGAAGTATTCCATATTCCATAACTGTTATAGTATAGGCATTGTGCTGTGTCCAGCCAATTGTATGTTCACAAAATTTTAACTCCTGAATGCATGCCTTTGTTAGGATTACCAACTGTCCCATCTCAAATCTGCATAATCTGATTGCAAATTAAATACAAAAGTAGAAACCAAATGCATGTGGTTTACTGCTTATAACACTGCTCTTTTATTACTATAATGTATCCTAAAATATTGCAAGAAGTGAGTTATTGTTGTATAAATTTATATAATAAGATTGCAGCATATGGTACAATGCAAAATATAACTCTGCCCTTTTAATGTTTCACTCAAAATATATAAAAATGTAGGAAATACAAAAATCTATATGTTAACAGAAAATACATGATTAAAAATAAAAATGATATAAAATGATGCATAAATTATAAACCATACAAATAAAACAGCTAGGCTATTTTTATTCAAATTCAGTTGTCAAAACTTATGTTTATCTTTATTTACTTGTTATATTTATTTGGCATCCATCGCTGAGGGGCTACTCTGGACAGCTAATGCTACTTTGCCTCTGTCTCTGTGCCTATTCTTGTTTGAGCGAGTGTTTAAGGGGCACCAGGCTAAAAAGCAGGAGATTGTGAGCCTTAGCAATGAAAGCCAGTTGAGTGGCCTTGGGCCAGTCAGTCACTCTCACTCTCTCTCTCTCTCTCTCTCTCTCTCTCTGTCTCTCTCTCTCTGTCTCTCTCTCTCACACACACACACACACACACACTCTCTCTCAGCCCAACTCACATCGCAGGGCTGTTGTTATGGGGAAAATAGGAGAAGGAAAGTGTGCTGGATATGTTCGCCGCCTTGAGTTATTTGTAAAAATAATAAAGATGGGATATAAATACACACACACACAATGTTGAAACTAACTGAATCTCTTGAAATATTACATAGTGTAAACTTGTGGATAAATAATTCTATGAGTTTAATTTACTCCTGCATAAAAATAGATTATGAATGATTATAATTTTCTTACATTTCAATTTACAGTGTGGGCCCACAAAGTATTTTCTACATAAAATAGAAGTGGTGGCTTCACTATAGTGGGAAGAAGGAATTGTTAATGTAGAAAAAAGCATACTTTTATCTACTGTATATGTGCCAATGTTTTACCAACGGAAGAATGATATTTAAACACTGCTTTATAAGTTTCACACTGTTATCATATTTCACCATGGGTTGCCAAGTATACATACTACAATTTCCGTTTCCCAATTAGAATTAATGATCCCCAACTGATCAGTTTTGAAGTAAAATACATTGAGAAACAAATAGAATTTTGCATATAATTGGTGGGAGAAATAGAAGCAAATATACCATACACAGACACTCATTATTTTACAATGATAGCCAAAAATGAACAAAATTCTGCCCTTTCCAAAGTGATAGATGTATACAGTATATTTGGCCATGAAATCTTAACTAGACTCCATTATTGTCTGCATTAGTCTCTTTAGACTTCAGAAAAAGACCTTCATTCAAGACTGTGTACTTTTTATTAGTTTCATGTCCTCCTAGAAACTAAAATTTACCCGTTTGGCAAAAGGTGAGACAAGGCAGTCTGTATCTCTCAATGGTACCCTGTGGCCAGACCACCTGTATTGAAAGACTATCAGAGACTGATTTCCAGAAAAATTACTAACTTTCCCTCCTAACTTGAAGAAAAGACAGGATAATAATGCATTCACAGACATTTTACAGGTAAAATATATTGGTTTATATGACAAAACTGTTTTGTATGAAAGTTTTTACAACCTTCAGTACATAGTATGCTGGGGATTTGAAACGCCAGCATGCACAATGTGGAATAGTAAAGACAGGTACTGTTTATTTTATAGCTGAATTAATTTGCTTTACAGTACAGGTAGTCCCTTCACTTAACCACAGTTCGTTTAGTGACTGTTTGAAGTTACAAAGAACCTGGAAAAAGTGACCTTTTTAAATGTGACCACATTTACAACTGTTGCAGCATCCCCATGGTCACCTGATCAAAATTCAGACACTTGGCAACTGACTCATATTTATGATGGTTGCAGGTCATCTGATCTTTTGCAACCTTCTGACAAGCCAAGTTAATAGGGAAGCCAGATTCACTTAACAACTGTGTTATTAACAACTTCAGTGATTCACAGTGGCAAGGAAAGCCATAAAAGAGGAAAAATTCACTTAACAAATGTCTCTGTTGGTGCCATAAATTTTAGGCTCAATTGTGGTCGTAAATTGAGGACATATGCCATAATAAAATTTCAAAGATCAATTATGCACATGAGTATTTCGGTATGATTTAATACTGAAAATACATATTACTCAAAACAATTTCTCAGTATATATTTTCTTATTTCATGTTAAATTAGAATAAAAAATAATATTACACTGAAATCTTTAAAGATCTTTTTGAAAATGTTAATTTGGTGCAATTTTATATCTATTTGTCAAGAATTTGGAAATTTTATTTATGACAATTTATGTAGCACCTTAATTTTCATGGACCCTGGATGGATTACAGATATTAAAATAGCAATTATTAAATACATTTTAAACGTCAATAATAAAAATATAGTAGCATCAAATAATAATAAAAATCACTGGCACCTGTAGGAGCATTAGGGTAGATTTAGCCTCCTAGAAAAAACACTCAACTTGATTAGATGAGCAATGCCTAATAATTTTCTTCTCTCATCAGTGAATAAAATTATCGTCAGCAGAGTGACTGCAGTAATAGTATCAGTACTCTAATACACTGCTTAAATTGAAAATGAACCTAGCTAATGATGTCATATTCCATTTTGGAAATGTATATATAAACTTGAAGGTTGCAGAATTCTTTCTAGTAGGACAAGGAAAAATAATCTGATAATGGTAAGTGTATTATTTATGCATACTGTATACTCTACCTAACCAGATGTTCAATGAATCTATTGTTGGATTCATTGTTGTTAGTAATCTGCCAATACTTTCCAAGATGGTCCTCGGTTTCCGACCGTCCTGAGGCTGCTGTAAACTTTTGTAAATTTTTGTATATTTATAAATTGTAAATTTTCTGTATTATGCTCATATACACCGCGGAGCAGCTTCAGGCGCTGTGAGATGCCCCACTCTCTCGGTGCCAGCCCATTAAGCTGTCTAGGACCTTTCTCGATGACGGGAATGGATACCCTGAGAGAATGCCCCTGGCCAAGGGGGAATTGAGGATTTTTTTAAAGAAAATTTTAGTTA
>JANHFO010001988.1:94475-108490 GCA_032468095.1 Pareas carinatus | reverse complement strand
CAACATATTACCATAATCACCTGTTGACAACCATAACATGGCTACGATTTTCAGGTCCTGAAAGAGAAACAGTGTCTGTAATTGAAATAAATTATAATTATGCTTTCCTGATGGTAGCTTCCTGATTTCGTGAAAGTTTTAAAAAATAATGATACATTAGATATTTCTAAGCTGGGTATTCAGTGCTAGACCAATGTGTTAAAATCAGTTGAAGAAACAAATGGTGTCAGCATATGTTGATATGCAATATATGTGAATCATTGTAAAGAAACTGGTGACATTTAAAATATCTTGTTCCATTTCTGATTCTGCCTTCCTTGGCAGTTAACTGTGCTGGTTGGTCATAATGATTCCTTTAACCTTTGAAAGTGATGCATTGCATATTCTGTCTGTGATTATGTCTTGCATCTGCCTATGAAACAGGTCTCCCTCACCCCATCCCACCCAGTAGACAACCCATATATAAACCATAGGCCCATATTAGCGTGCATTCATGTTAAAATCCACATAGAGGTGATTTGAATCAAGTTACATTAGTCAATACACAGATATTTGCTTTGAATTATTACATGCATTAAATGGATCTTTTTGCATAATAATTTCAAATAACAAAAAAATAGACTTAAAAATAAATCCATAGTTAATAAGCTTCCAAGGTCTGTTTCACTCCTCTTTTATGTTAGAGTTTGTTTAAATGTGTATTACTTTGTAACCACTTCTTTGACAACGTTATTGCAATAAGATTTATAGAAGAGAGCTGAGGTTCATTTAAGCAGTACTTTTACTGCATGCAGAGAGATCTTGGACCAAACCCTGGTCTATCCTATTCTGGAAAGCTGTTGTCAGTGAATACAAACATTGCTGAGCTAGATAGACTAGTGGAAATATACATACAGCTTCTTCTTTTGTTCCTACTAAGAAGAAGGTTGTGTGTGTGTGTGTGTTAAATTAGGTTGTTTTCTTTGTCACTTGAATTCTGGCAGGACAGCTGCTGTCCTTTAAATGTATTTATTTCTTTATCTTGCAGAACTAATAAGGTGCTGGGAAACCTCTGATAAGTGTGGCAAGGCATGGGGGAACTTCAAAAGAGAAATATTGAGATGCCTTGAGAAGTCCACTTATCTTGTTTAGTTTACTGATTAATGTAATGATTGGATTATTTAAAACATTACTTATTAATTGCAATTATCTCTATCCCACTTTCTAGGATAACATTATTCCCAAAACTGCTTACAGGCTATTGTGTTTATAAATCAAAATAGAAAGTATAAATATTCTTTCAAAGCATAGACAGACAATTTTAGGGTTATGGTTCTGGAACAATGGTGTGTGTGTGTGGAGGGAAAACATGAGTGTCATTGGATTGTTAGTATTTATATCATTTCAATTTACTGTATATTCTACCTTTCTTCTCATGGGCACTCATTATCAAATGGTCAGAATTTTCCCAATCACAAATGTCTATTTTTTCCATATCATAGAAGAATGGTTGAAGAACTAGTATGTGGAATAGCACCAGCCTATTCTACATACTAAAAATAACACGGCATAGTTTAGGTTCTTCATTTTCTCTGAGTTGTAATTTATATACATTTCATTGCCAACCTTGGTATCAGCATCAGTGCATCCCAACCAAGATGTCAGGAAAAGTTCTTACATAAAAAACAATTAGCAAGGTTCACTGATGATATGATCTAGCTTGATAATATAACATCTACAGAGAAGTAATCACTAAGAATCCAACAGTTGAACCTATATGCATTATCTACTTTTGGAATGGTTTTGTTGGGTGGTGACAGCATAGCTGTTAATTCGTTAGTTGTTTCTTCTGATTTGGTTATCAAAGCTTATTAAGTTTATTGTAATATGCGATCTGAGACAATTTTAAGTTGTTAAGGTGCTAGTCTAGAAAGCAAGAAACCATGAGTTCAAGTACCGCCTTAGTCATAAAAGCCAGCTGGGTGATCTTGGGCCAGTCACTCTCTTTCAGTCCAACTCACTTCCCAACAGTGATGCTGTGAGGAAAATAGGAGGAGTAACATGTGTTGGATATGTTTGCCACCTTGAATTATTCATAAAAGTAATTATAGTCAGTTTGTGGAATCATCGACATCTTTCATTGCAAGCTGCATCCAAGAATCTCATTAGTAAATGTTCATCTTAAGTTTGTTCCTGTGATTAGATAGATAGATAGACAGATAGACAGACAGACAGACAGACAGACTGACTGACTGACTGACTGACTGACTGACTGACTGACTGACTGACTGACTGACTGACTACTAGAAGACTGTTAGTTCTAATCTGACCAGATTAGATTAGTCCAGTCACCTAGTCAGCTTTCATGACTAAATGGATCTAGAACTCATTATCTCCTGGTTTCTAGACCATCATCTTCATCAGTACACTAAAGGGGCTTTAGAAAACTTTTAATCCTTTATAAATAAATAGAAAAATAAAACTCAACTGGAGCTAAACATTTGTTTCCACAGAATAAATTTCAGCAAATGCTTAACTCATGGTGAGATAGCTGGCAAATATATACCATATTACATCGATTATAAGACACCCCTGATTATAAGATGCACCCTTATTTTTCTGTTAGAAATAAAAAATTAAAAAATCTTTAACCTGGTAAGACGCACCAGGAATGCAGAGACACCAAAATACAAAAAACATGCATCTTATAATCAACGTAATACTGTAAATAAAATAAAATAAAATAAAATAAATAAATAAATAAATAATATAGACATTCTATTAATTCAGTCTAAACTTTAAGAAATAAATTTGATGCGCCCAGGCCTTAGCTATGTTACCGCCTCATCCTGATTTATTTTCTTGTTTTCATTTTTATTTTATTACATGCAAAAGAAGTGGATTGTATGTTTTTACTTATATTGCAAGGATTAGGTGAGTAGAATAAACACAAGCTTTCCTTCTCACTTACAACAGAATATCCTCCCAAAACATTTTCCTAACACATTTTGCCAGGCTCATTTAGAACTGATTTCCCTTAGGACATCTGTATTGAAAAATGTATCATTCATTCCGAAAATAGATTTGTTTATTTGCTTATTTGTTCCTTGGTTTAGTAACTAGCCTTTTAATAGGAAGAAGTAAATTTAAACTGGTATAAAAACATATTATGGTATGTATTTGAAATGCTACACTTACCTTATGCTTTAAAAAATAATCTGCATGAGTACCTTCAACCAAATTGCTTTCATAATGAGTATAGTAGCGTTTTTAAAAAAATCTTTGGGGAGCTTTACTGTATAAAATCTTCAAATAATGAAGCCATATGAGATTATTATTCATACTCCTTAGTGTATCACAAGGGAGATATTATGAACTCTTCCCTTTTAGTGAATGTCCTTTTTAAAAGAATACATGAAGTTAAGGTTATCCTATAATATTTATAGTAAGTAGTATGCATAAAATGCTACAGGAATGTGGGAGTAGCAACAATTACAAAAAATCCAGAGGAAATATAAAATCTTTTTTTAAAAAATTCAATCACATATTCCTTTGAAAAATTGTTTTTGTAGAACTTCAATGTCAAAGAGACCCTGAAATGGCATTTTGAGAGGTTTACTACTCTAGCCTTATAATTATTTTGAATGAAAATGTACATTAATTCTACACTTGGCTAGCATCACCTGGGAGTGCACAGGGTAATGTTTCAAAGTGAGAAAAAAGCACTTTGCATACAACTGACATTGAAAGGACGTATAGACTGTTTCAATATCCAGAGATGGGTTTTTACTGAATATTAAATTTTTTACTTTAGCCAGATCATCTTTCAGTTTTCTGTTTGATGAAAAATTAATAGAACATTGTGATAGGCAATACTATGAAATATAGTTAACATTTTTACTTCCTTATCTTTCCTCAAAAAAATATTTCTCTATAATAAGACATTAAAATGATACTTCATTCTAAACAGCTTGCAAATATATTATTGTATTTATCTAGAATGTCCACATTTTTATTTGGTGATTTCATTTTATTCCACAGAAATGTTTTGGGATACAGGGTTTCCCATGTTTTATTGAACTCAATTGAACTCATTGGGACTTACTTCTGTTGATATTTATATGCTAATACAGTTATTTATCATCCTAAAATGCATTTAGAACAGCATTTATTCCATATCAGTTGAAATAAGGACTAATGTCATGGGAATAAAAGTAGGGGTATTTTTTGTTGCTGTTATGTTTGAATGTTTATCTCTGGCATAACCACTCATACAACTTCCAGAAAAGACAGTTTTATTTATCATATTTGACACAAAACTATTAAGAATCAAAGTGTTAGTCCCTCTAGTCTATTATTTATTTTAATTACTAGCAATTTATTTATTTTAATTGGTTGTTGTATCTGTCCACGCTCCTTTACCTGAGTTTCCTTAATCAAAAGCAATGTGCTAAAAAGTTTTGGAAGTCCAATTAGACCAATCTGCCCTATTTATTTATTTATTATTTATTTATTATTTTGATTTTTATACCGCTCTTCTCTCGGAGGACTCAGGGCGGTGTACATCCATAATAAAAACATAAACATCAACAACAATACTAAAAACCCAATTAAAAACATGAAATACTTCGGCTGTCTAAAAGTTAAAATTTCCAATTAATAAGTTTAAAACCAAATTAAGAGTAAAAGATGGTTCAGGACAACCCAGCTTGGGTGAATAATAAGGTCTTTAGGGCCCGATGGAAGACCCGGAGATCTGAGATAGTCCGCATTTCCGAGGTAAGTTCGTTCCAAAGGGCTGGAACTGCCACAGAGAAGGCTCTCACCCTGGGGGTCACCAGCCGGCATTGTCTGGCTGACGGCATCCTGATGAGGCCCTCTCTGTGCGAGCGTACTGGCCTTTGGGAGATATTAGCTGGTAGTAGGCGCTCCTGCAGATATCCTGGTCCCATGCCATGGAGTGCTTTAAAGGTCATAACCAAAACCTTGAAGTGCACCCGAAAGACCATAGGCAGCCAGTACAGCTCACGCAGCAGGGGGGTCACATGGGCACGGCCAGAAACATGTATGGAGGAACAAGACCTTCCTCTTTTTTTAAGCTGGCAAGATACTTAAACCAAATAACTGACCCTAAGCTCCAGACAACTAACATTAGCACATTTTAATTTCCTCTCAATAGTTGTTCTTGAGGACATATATAAAAATAATAACTGCAAGCTAAGATTGTGATCTTGTGGAGAATTCATTGAATTCAAAGTTCATGTCCTGTTTTGTTACATCTTCTATAAAGGTGAAAGAGTCTTAGGGTACTGAAACAATTCTGGTTTATTTTATGTACAATTACTTTCATTGTACCAGTACAATTTTGTTTCCTTGAATGTGGCTAAATTTTGTGACACTGTCACAACTAGACAGGCCTTCATTGCCCTGATGACCTAGCTATAATTTTACATTGTTTCTTATTTTATTTAAATGGATAAACTTTAATTATTGTAATGATTTTCCTAATTTGCAGGATTCTGGTTACAATTATAATAAATAATATTGCACCTCATGGTGTATTACTCCTATAAATATCAAGTTTTGTTTATCACATTCGGCACAAAATTATTTGGGACAAATGATTAGGAACCAAGATATTAGTCCCTCTAGTCACCTATTGTATATCTGAACTGCTGGTGACTTTACAAGGTCACAGACCTCTACCTTTTCCCACTCTTTTACCAGAGACCCCTTACAACAGAAGGAACTTTGTATTGTAATATACAAGGGTTGATTTTTTTTAATGGGGATGACTGTGATAACATGAGTACTATGTGTAGTTGGGCAAAAAACAAGATGTAAAAAAGGTGAGTTGTTAAGAGCTGAATTGTGTGATTAAGAATGGAATTTACAACTTGTGACAACTGATGAGTTTCACATGAAAAAGGTTGACAAACTAATTAAGAATAACTGGAAGCGCAAACATTTTGTTTCAAGAGAACATGAGCCTTCTTACTGCACAAGTTACCCAAGAGGCAACAGTGAAGCTACAGCAGATCTCATAATTACCAGAATCTGCCATTTGGTCCAAATTTGATGCTATGTGACTTCCGCCTTTCCCCAAAATTGAAGTAATACTTTTATGGACTTCTGTTTGACTCCATGAACAGATGCAAAGAACTGTCAGGAATTGGATGAGGAGACAAAGTGTGGAGTTCCATTGTGATGGTTTAGAGAAGCTTGTCAATTACTGTCAAAAGTGTGTGGGAAATGGTAGTGATTATGTGGATACGTAATTGCAGATAATAAAGAGCTTATTTAAAGGACTCTTTTTTGTTGTGGAAATGTTTTCATTCAAACAACAGAAAGTAAATATTGTAACATTATATGACAGTCAGCATGTATTAAGTACAAACTATAAAGGGATAAGTACTATTGGAAGCATTCACACCTTTATTCTCTTTCTCACTCCCCAAAACTGAATTATGCCCAGGCTACTTGAAATACTTTATTTGTTTATTTATTTACCCTTTTATTATTTTTACAAATAATTCAAGGCAGAGAACACCCTCCTTCTCCTATTCGTGCCACAACAACAAATCTGTGAGGTTAGTTGAACTGAGAGAGTGACTGGCCGAAGATCATCCAGTTGGCTTTCTTTACCTGAACTCATGATCTTCTGCTTTCCAGACTGGTGCCTTAAACATTAGACCAAACTGGCTCTCTATGTTATGGAAAAAAAGAAATGAAGGTGTATTGAAAAAAAAAATTTCCATTACATATGAAGCCAAGATGGAAGCTCTGTTTCAAAAGATTAATTCTCCATTCCCCATACAGCAACTCACTCATTTTATACCTGCATTAACACAAAAGCTCAGCTGGATTTAAAAGCATAATAGTGCTTCACTTATTAATATAGGCAACATTAGAATACAAACTTTATGATAATATACTGATAATATATACTTAGGGAACAAAATTTCAGCCAAAAAAAATTAAAATTGAAATAAGCACCATATTCATTATGTTAAGACTATTCACATTATTTAAAAGTAATTTGCAACATAGATTCCCTGTGGAATTTTGCTTGATAACAGGTGAAAGCATTAACAGAAATTAGAAAGGGATCTGATTTTTGTACATAGTTTCAAAGATTATAATACATAGGGAACAATAAAAAGAACACATGCAAGGAAAATCTGTAAAATAAAAGCATGAGGAATGACATATACATTCTTGTGATAATTCCTATCCTGCTTTTATTGTTCAATAATGATCATACATTGCTATACTTCAGTGATCATTGCTTGAATCTAAGCTTCATTTCCTCCACATATGTTAAACACCTTTGACTTGAATTCACTTCATGTAACTTTCATTACCTTCTTTTAGTGTGAAAGGAAATGGAATATAAATACTGAATAAAGAGAAATCAATCAATATTATTGTTCTGTTTTATAGTGTTAGGAAATTCTTTGAGTTGAAAATCTATCATAGCAAAGCATGACATTAAAATAAGATTCTCAGTGTACTAAGGGCATGCCTTGGGCTAAAACCCACCTTGCCCAATAGCCTCAAAGGCATAATAAAGAATTTTTCATACAAAAAGATCTTCAAATAACAGGACAACAGACTGTACTTCCTCAGGACATAGACACCCACTGAATCAAATTACTCAATGAAAGCTGACAACCTGAATCGAAACATTTTTATTTAGAACTAAATCCTTAATGTTACCTAACACTCTCGACATGTGAGATTTCTGTATTAATTTTTGGGTTTCTTTTACTAAACATGCTAATGTTTAATATAATAAAAATATATATTCATAATAAAAAGATATTAGTTGTATGGTTATATTAAGTTAGCAAATAAGTACTGTCATTCTATAAGAGTACATTAAATGTTCCTATAACATTACCAAGGACTGACATGAAAGATCCTTTTATAGGATCTGTAAGATTTAAGAAAAAGGACAACAAAAAGTAATTGATAATAGGGGAAAGAAGAAAAAGAGAAGAAGCACGAAAATTTAAATCTGTTTATGAAAACTAGTTATGCTGAGGATTTATATAGCTTACACTTATTCCTACTTTGTTACACTGCAACAGGGGAGAATATTTATCCTTAATTTAAAGAACTTTAACTATGTACATACAAGATAGGGTAAATGATTCAGAAAGATAAAAATCCAGCAATAATATGTTGTGTTTTTTAAAAAAACAGGAACAAAAATGCTAATATACTTTATATCTAAAAATATACACCATAAAAAACATTAACCTCTGCTGTCCGGTTAATAAATAAATAAAAATTACTTACTTACTTACTAATACATACTAGCTAGCAATTTGTTCCAAAGATGTGGGACTATAGCCAAAAAATCTTTCTTCTGTGCACTCCTTAACCTCAACCTAACTTCACAATGCTAAATTTAATGAGAAGTGCCTACACTTAAAATTGTAGCACAGAAAATGAGAAACCCTTAAGTAACTTGGATAAATAAAATATCTAAATCAACATAATAAACCATCTTTAAGTGCAATAGTAACTAGGACAGGTGGGTCATAAAACTGATGCCATGATTTTCTTTTTTACTCAGGGACACTATTAAATCACATTTTCAAGTTGTCTTTTTATATGTAATCTGCACACAGTGCACTTTAATAATTTAATATGATGTCATCTCTGTACAGATAATCAAAGAAATACCATCACTCTCCATTCCTGGTTGTAACCGGTGTACCAATCTAAGCAAATTCTTTATTGTTGCTTGGGCAAATTCAGGTAAATTCTTTTTTGTGCACTCGATCCTTGAGAGAATATAACCAGTTCTGAGGTCAAACATTTATTCAATTCAATTATTTATTCTTCTCATTAGTCCTGTGTTTGGATTCTACTAAATAATTTACAACTAAGGTCAAAATAGTCTGTTATAATACAACAATGGGAGCATAAAATATAAATAATATTTGAATTTCTTATGGAAATTAGGTGAGGTAGATTATGTCAATTAATGATAATGTTGACAATTGTATCTGCAGAATATCAAAAAGTACAGAATATCAGTATCTTCAATGAAAACATTATGTTGTGTAGATAGACTACCACTTTTAACTGCCTCAGAAACATAAGTCTTATTTTACATGCAGTTGCACAAAAATTGGTTATGTAATGCATGTCAGGGATGGGATACGTTGGCAGGAATTATGCATATTATTTGGTAATAAAATCTATAATACTGCTCAGAAGAAGATTAAGACACAATGGGGTTCTTCTAAAACTGATAGTGGAAGAGGATGTACTCAATAGATTCTACTTGTCCTCACTTGGAAGGGCATATATATCATACTAGCTACATATTCTATATTACTAATTTAAAAAATATTAAACACACCTTTAAACAAAGTTCTGAAGGAAACAAACATGTGTTGATATATTGGTATATCGCCATAATCAAAGGCCACCTTTCATTTCTTAACAAGTGTGACACCTAAAGAGGAACAAATCACCATCAACATGAATGTACTTTGAAAAGGCCTTCTAGATTGAAAAGATATAAATAAGCATCCCCCAGTTTGGTATATTTGACATCGTATAAATATTAACTTGCAGAGATGCAGTACATTTAAGTTAACTTGGATTCTCCCACAGAGGAACATTTCACCATTTATTGCTAAAGCACTGCTTTAGATACTTTTCAATCAATTGTGCAAGATTACTACCTATGAAGCGTGATGCAAAAGTGCCCTGAAAATGGCCTTTTAAATGCCACATCTCTCTTATTATAACCAAAATATGTATATTTTCTAATCCTCCCAAGCTAGAAAAACTGATCAGAATCTCACACACAAACATACACGCACATGGAAATTGAATATCTACTTCACATGGAATAAAATAATCATGCAATTGTATATTCAATGGAAAAATAATTGTTATGAAATATTCATTTGAAAAGTAGTTAAGGCTTCCAATTGAAAAGCTAACCTTTCACAACAAAATAATCACACAGCTTGAAGATTAACACATTCTGTGTCCTCCAGTATTCATTACAATTTATTTAAGAATTCCAGCTACACTGATGGCTTGGATTGTTTTTCTGTCTTTCCCAATGTTTAAATGAAATCTAATGAAAATTAGAGTTTTACTAAAACCACTTCTTAATGGTACTACAATCTTCATTCCCAAATGCATCTTTGTACTATCTGACAGGGTTGAAAATTTGTGACATGAACAGTTGACAATCCATCCCTCTAAACCATGAATGATTATTCTATCAAGAAGCCATTTTAAAATTCTTTGAATTTTACACAATCAATAGCACCAAGTATGCTTATTTCCATAAATTTATAAACCATTAGTACACAAATTATTAACATTTAAAATTTCTCTGTTCAAATGATTTCTTTTATGTATCTTGTAATTAAATCTTTTGTGAACTACATACGAAGAAAAACAGCCTTATTCAGTATGGAAAGAGAAAGCGAAATGTTAGGCTTCAGTGGCTTGATAGTGCTATTAGCCTACTTTTTGCTATTTGCTGGGAAAGTGAAACAGTCTAAAAGTGCTATCAACATATAGCAGTACATTTGCAAAATAAAACACCTGCTCTTTAAAAGAAAAGGCTGATTCAGCAGATCTATGTCATTCATTAAAGTCAGATATTCACTTGGTTGTCACATAGCATACAGGCAATGCACAAGACTGGAAATGATGCATGGATTAAGAAACCACAGGATTGTACATTAAACAACATTCAGCATTAACTACAAGCAGCATTCAGAATTTGGATACTTTAGCAGAATAGTTCTTTAAAAATTAATCAAAAAGATGAAAACTATTATTTCATTCAAGAACTCTCTGATCAGCCCTCGAACATTTACAGTCTTTAAAAAGATCAAAGATACAGTGAAAGTCTAATAATACATAAACATGCAACATACTGTGGATACCTTTTGAATGTCATTACACGAGATTTTTCTTTCTGTCCCAACTTCCTGTTGTCCACAGAATATTAGCAAGATTTTCCTTCCCATCAATGAATCAAGGAAATCATTAGAAAGTAAATATTTGTTTCTATTTATTTCAAGTATATTTTAAAATGAAGGAATAGCTTTGTTTCTACAAAACTGCAGAGGAACCAGGCAACAAGTAAAAAAATATATAATCAAAATACCTAAGAGTAAGTCAGTAGTGCTTTCCAAAGCTAAAAACAACACACAACCCAATCTTTACTAGCAATCCAAAGTAGAGTGTGAGTAGAGATATGCCCGTCTATATGTTTACATGAGAAAAATTGCTAGTATGTAATAAAGAATGTATATGTGTCTATTACATACTTACAACTGCAAGTATGTAATAAAACACATTGTATTATATTTTGATACAAGAGGTGTATCTTAAGTATTTTTAATATATGAAATTTGTAATGTATACACCTGGAATGTTTTGGTGTATATCCAACCAAGAAAAGGATAAAGGGCAAGAAAGGTTAATAGAACTACATTAATTTCTGCCCACCTTTTAAAATCTAGACTTATCTTAAATAAGCAAAAAATTTATAGGCACAAAAGCATTTATGCAATGTTTACATTATTAAGCTGCTCACTATTTATTATTTTAAGTTCATTAATAATACTGGATTTCTGAAAAGTATAACAATTTAAAAATAGGAAAACGAACTATTAGTTTGAGATTAATACAACATTTTGCTGGCAGATATCTTTTCATGCAGTGAAAATTATTTTTTCTCTTAAATTCGTCTCATCCCAAATATATTACAAAGAGTTTCTCAGTTCTTTATAACAAAATAAAATGTGTGGGTGTTCAAACTGACCGCAATGTAGTTTAAATATAACCCTATTGACTTATTTATTCTGAACATTTTAAGTATTAAATGAAACAGAGAATCTGAATCTGGATCTGAACTTTTGACTAAAGTTCAGATCACAAAAGGAAGTAGGGAAATTCATAACAAAATTTAATTCACTTGGATTAGGTTAAACAGAGTTAAACTAACTTTATTAAAATTCTGGGCATTCAACAAAACTTCCCTATCAGTCATAAAGGACAGTGTTGCAAAGTGCTTATACAAAAGGACAAACACACACATACACACATGCATTCAAATGTGTTTAAATAAAAACTCGTGATCAGAACAGTAAAACATTGGATTCAGTGATCAATACACCTGCCTCCAAATCTGAGGTACTTGTGTAGTCAGACCACTGCTACTTAGTTTTTCTATTCATTCTTCCTCATGGTTATCCAATCAATCAATCCTGAATGACTGCAGATGATGTTTTTGTGAGTTGCTGACATAGCCTAGGAACTGATTTATTTTTATGAGGAAAAAGCAAAACACTAAATCAATTCCTCATATGTCATCACAGCCACTCACAATTCGTTTTTACCATTTTCCAAAAGAAGCATTGTCATTCCTTACAATATTTTTTTTCATTCCATAGAAGCCTATCAACCTATTTAAGATTTCTCATGATGTTCCACACCAAATGTGGTATTATCATCACAAATTTAATCATTTTCTAACAGTTAAAGGGTAAAGGAACAAAACCTAAGGGATATAAAAACCCAGCATCAATTTCATGTGAAGTTTAGAAAGCTTCTTACTTTATCATAATCTAGTTTTCTGATAAATGGGTAAATTTCAGCTGCCTATGATTTCCCCTCTTCTAGATGGAAGAATGGAATTCTCATTTTCTAGTGCCAATTTCAGAAAAATAAATCAGACACTGTATTAGAGTGAACTAATTCTGGAATAACTTGAATAAGATAACTACATGTTTCAATACAATTCTTGGATTTATTCCAGAGAGATTTCTAGCTTCATGCATTTTAAAGAAATATATTGGGTATAGTAATAATTGAAGATCAGGTAAATCCCAAAACTGATAGTTGGCATACAAAAACACTGTTGGTCTCATTAATTAAATACAGAGGACATTAGGCATGCCATTGTTATAAAGTTATGTTCTAACTTTCTAACTTTGATGTAACTTACTTTTATTTTTGTGGCCTTGCTTAAAAGCAAATATGTAAAGGCTGGAAACTTCGGTGCCATTTTTTTGCCTTTCAGGAAACTATTGATTATTTTTGAGTGAACTTAAGATCCTTAATCAGCTATCAATTATCTATTCATAACTGAATACCATTAAATACAAACATTTCACTACGTATACCTGGAAAATCCTCTTCAGTTTTTTAAGCAATTTAAACTTCTAATGGTTTGGAAATGAACATGCCAAAACAATGCTAATTCCTAGTTAGTGTTCACATTTTTTTTCTTGCACTAAGTTTATATATTAGAACAAAAGATTAGGGAGAGAAACAACTACTTGATCAGGACCATAAGCTAAATCAGTAATGCATCATAACCCGGACAGCCACAGTCAATCTACATATTTTAATTGCGTGCAATTAACCTTCTCCATATTATAGTAATAAACCTGGGAACTAAGCCTACAGCTTCAATTTTGTGCAACTATTCAGTTTTGTTAATTACATCTAAAAATGCTCAGATGTGGTTTTGAGCCTCTTACATGAATCAAAACTATGTATGTTGTATTTCCATTTAGACTAAAACTTGAATTCTTGTCAGTCGTTCAAAGAGTAAGAATATTAAAGCACGAACTGACCACAGAAAATATGCTTGTGTTGTTATGTTATGCAATGTGATGTGATGTGTGGTAACAACTATATATGAGTAAAGAGATAAAAAAAGTCACATAATTCTGCTGGAACTGCATCGGTAGCAACTTATGGTTCTGAAGAACAAATAAGCCAGTTCAAACTGGTATTATCCACAATTTCTTAGATGGATTGGGGACAGGATGGTGATTTCAGGTCAGTGAGAAAGAGAGAGAGAGAGAGACAAAGTCACCCAGTTGCTCTGTGTCAAAGGCAGGACTAGAACTCATGGACTCCAGGCAAAGGGAGAGAGGAAATGCAAACACTTTTTTTTTTATAGAAAAAGTTTTTATTTGACAACAATAAACAAAATTATAGCTTACAATATGTGGGGTTTTCAGTTA